>CP119655.1:655000-834559 GCA_030078075.1 Crithidia sp. LVH-60A
GTCGCGAGGAGCTGGCTTCGCCCAAGCGCACCCGTGCACCAACGTGTGTCGTTGTGTGCGTGTGTTGGTCTCTCTCACTTTCTCTCTCTGTTCTTTGTGGTGACTTTGCTTGACCTCTTTTCTTCCCGCACGGATGTGGTGGAAGAGTGAGGATGGTGTTCACCGTGTCCGCTTATTTTTTTTTCTTTTCTCGCGGACCAACATTATTGTTATTATTTTTACCCCCTTTTCCTCCTCACTCTGTTCACTGCCTTATTTTATTCTGTTTACTTATTTTCTTGTTTTCCACTTTTCTTGTATATCTTCAAGCATCAAAGTGAACGGTGTTTGTGATGTCGTTGGGTGGTGATGGTCTTGAGACGCGCGATGGTTGACCCTCGCCTTTTTTTTCCCTTTTGCTTGTTTTTGCTTGTTTTTGCTTTTTTTCCTCCTTCTCTCCCCCTTCTTTCCTGCCAGCGACAAGACTTTGTTGATTGGAGGGAGGTACAATGGAATTACAGACGCCCCGCCTACACCCACACCCGCACACACACACACACACACACCCAAACCCATACACGCACACGTCATCGACCGCCCACGGAACTCCAAGGTATAGCGCAGGGTTGGCCCTTTTTATAAAACAAAACACAAAAGTTTATCTTCTCCCTCCCGTCCTATCTTTCCATGTGTGCAATCTCCAATGTTCAAAGTTAAAAAAAAAGGAAGGAAAGAACTTTTTTCCCCCCTTGTTTCCGGGGGTTTTCCGGAATTGTTAATGTGATCTTTTTGTGTGCCTCTTAAGTTTTATTTTTTTCATTGTGTATTTTTCTTTTTGTTTCGGTTTCCCACTTGCTTTCTCATGCTTTCTCGTCATGCGCTCTTTTCTCTTCTCTTCTCTCCTTCGATGCTGCACAATTTGTGATGTTAACAGAAAAAATGCGATTCTCTTTTTTCCCCCTTCTCCCCCTCTCCTAAAGAAAGTTCTTTTTGTTTTTCCGGCTCTTACCCACTTTTTTTTTTAAATTTTAAGACTTTAAAAAGTTTCACCACCCCGCGTCTTGTTTCTTTTTCTCTGTTGTCTTCCTGCTTTCTCTCTCTCTCTTGCTGGCCCCTTCTGTTAATGAAAGAGAGGAAGAAAATAAATTTGAGGTGCGGATGGACGCGCACTTCCCGCTTCGTTCTTCACTTCTCCTTTATGGGTGTGTGTATGTGCGTATGTCTATGGATGTGGTTCAGCGCCTCGCGCGCAGGCAACGCTTGGACTACTGCGTCTCGCCAATGCACGCGTGCTGACGAGACAGAATCCTCTTCGAGTCGTACTCGACCACGCTCAATTACACAAACGTCACGACATACAGGCGGAAAACTACTTTTCTTTTTCTTTCTCTTCTTTTCTCGTTTTGTTTTTTCCCCCAGCGACGCAAAGTTCTTTTTTTTTTAAGTGCTTTTCTTTTATCCGCGTCCTATATGCTCTCTTTGTTTTTGTGTCGATGCGAGTGCGTCTTGTCGTCTGCTGTGCGGTTACTTTCGTTGTGGGAAAAGAGTGATTTGTAGGTGACGGTGTCAATCAGTGAAAGAGAAGAATAAAAGAAGATAAGCGGCAAAGTGAAGGCGAGGTGCAGCACCGATAAAAAGAAGGAAGTATATGCACATGTTTTCTGGTTTCGCAGCACGTGGCACTTAGCCTCTTTCCTTTTCGCAAAAAAAAAAAAAAAAAAAGAAAAACTGCGGCGCGTGCTTTTCTTTATCACTTCTCGTTTTTTGATCTGTTCCGTGTCATCGGCGGCAAGCTGACTCGACACCGAAGGAGGAGGCTGTTGTCATGGTGTCACTCGCACACTCACTCACACACACACATATGAGAGCGACAACATAAAAGTTTCGCTGTACATTGGTGCCCGTGCAGCGAGCCGACTTTTTGTATTTCTGCCTTAATACAAGACAAACGCCTCTTCTGCTCTAGAAAAGAGAGAAGAAAAAAGAGAAGCGCACGACACAAATTCTTTTTTTCTTTACTACTGTTTTCCTTTTTTTATCCTTCACGTACGTTGTTGTTCCTAAGCCTTCTGCCGTTGCTGCGTTTTTTTCTTTTTTTTCTCTTCACTGTTTTAATGAGTGGGAAAGAGTACAGTCATTAATGTCTGGTGTGCTCTCTTATACACGTATGTACCTGAACGAACACGCATCTCGATTCTCTGTGCTTTCGCGAGATTTCGAGTTCGTCTTCGTGCTTTTCACTTCATGTTTTTTATTTTCTCCTCTGCGTTACTGACTTATTATTCTCCCTTTCTTCTTCTTTGTCTATTATTACTTTCAAGGTGTCTTTCTTTTTTCCCGTGGGATGCTGTGGTCGATCTTTTAGTTTTGTGCGCCGCATCTTGCAAGGATATTGCAAGGGGCGGCGCCAGCTGGGTACACAGACACGCGTCCTACAGGCACACGTCACCTGGTACCGAAGTTCGAGAAGGATTAAAGTTTGTTAGTTGCTTTTTTATTTTTAAGGTGTTTAAGTGTGTGTAAAAGTGCGTGTGTGTGTATCGACGTATGCTCGTGTGGCATGTTGCGGTGCATCTTCTAACCACGATGTAGAGAGAGAAAAAGTTGTCGCAGTTTTGTTTGTGTTCACTGTTGCGGCACACCGGAGGAAGCGAGCAAAAGCCAGCCAAAGAATTTGTACAGCTGTGGCGTCCGCTGCTCTGCCGTCCGTGAAGAGGACAGAGCGACGAGACACGGAAAGAGAGAGAGACGACGCCTTCTGCTCCTTGGCCCGTTCTGGTGTGCTTTTTTTTCTTTTGCATTTCTTCTAAATTCTCCGTTACCGCTTCAATGGAAGGCAACAGTGCGTAGCATAAGGAAAAATAAAAAACATATATCTAAACGTAAGTAAAACACAAGGAAGTGGTGCAAAAGGAAAAAGGAGCATTTGGCGTGTTGCACCACTCGCATCGCTCCGAGAGACGAGTCTGACCGATACTTGTTTTTGCGTCGGGTTTGTCGACTCTCTATTCCTCTCGTTAAACGTGAGCTCCCTCTCCAGCCGCACACGCCTCAACGGTGCGTGTCGACTGCGCTGGAGGTCGTCAAAAATTCCACACCGTTGGGTTCTTATGTGTGCATGTGCTTGTCTATCTGCAAGCACAGGAAAGATTTTTTCAGCTAATCGTGGAGACCAAATGCGCGGTGATGCCCTTGCAAAGAGCGGGCTCCGCCTGTTTTCATCCTTCGCTGTGGCTGTGCAATTGCTGCTTTAACCTTTTCACTTTTCTGTACCTGCCCTCATCAACTTCAACTCCGACCACGACCACACTCAACGCCGCCTTCGCTTTTCTCCCTTTGTTGCGCTTTCAGAAACACGCGCACACTCACCCCCACACCCACCCACACAAACACACGCGGCATTAGAGGAGGAGGTCGGTGCAGCAGAGCGCGCTTATTAGCAGCGCAGAGTACACCGCTCCAGTGCGCTAATCTCTGCACGACTTCGATCCTTCCCCAAGCAAACACCGTGTCGCTGCTGTTTTTTTTTTTGTTGTTGCCAGAGAGGCACGACGGTGGAAAGGTAGACGACTTATCCGCACACACAGAAAAAAACACACGCACACGAGAAAGGTAACTAAAACGGGAAAAGAAGAAAGAAAGACGAGCTTACTGAAGAAGAAAGAGAAAAGGAGAGAGTAGAGAATAGAAGTCGCTGTGGCGTGGACTTCAATACGCCACTGTTTTTCTTCTTTTTTTTTTGTTTGTCTCATTCGCAGCTCTTCCTCTTCTGTCGCTAATCGTTCGCAGAGCTGCTCTTCGTTGTGCAGATTTTCTTTTTTCCGGCTTTGTGGCGTTTTCTTCAAAACCCCATTTACGCAAACTTTTTCAATACCATTACTATTATTATCTCCTTTGCACACAACACCAACAACGCCGTTTTCCTTCATTTTTGAATTTTTATTCTTAGATCCTTGTTTGGCTCCTTCTCGTGTGTATCACTGCAGCTTGTGACTTTCTCCTTTTTTTTTTCATTGTACATTCACCCCCCAAAGCAACCCATCACCGGTAGAGGTTCTTGTTGGTCTTAATTTTATTTGTTGTTTTCGTTTGGCTACGCCGTCACCTTTCATCTCATTTTCGCCTTTACGTGCTGTGTTTCACCTTCCCCACTTTCTTTCCTCAGCGACGAGTGGCAGCTGCATCCTGCAACAGCGAGGAGAAAAAAAAAACAACAATGGCATCGTCAGCGTTGCCGCAGTCCATCCTCCAAGATCGACGGCTCTATGAAGTTTTGTGCATCGCGAACTTCAGCACCGGCGAGGAGGTGCGGATGGCGTACAAGAGCCTCGCCCTGAAGAACCACCCAGACAAGAACATCGGCGACCCGTCAGCCGCGGACCGCTTCCGTGCTATCAGTCGCGCCTACGAGGTGCTGGCCAACCCCGAGCATAAGAAGCGCTATGATATTGCCCTGCGCGTGGCACTCGCGAGCTACGGCGGCATCGGCAGCAGCTCTAGCCATTTACGATCGAACCCGTACACAGTCGACCCTGTGTCCATGTCGGACCTGTACAGGGAGGCCTACGCGCGGCAGGCGGAGCGGGCCACCACGCGGGGCAGCCGCACGACGTCGGCATCGCCACGCGACGCAGCGGCGTTCACGACACGCACCAACACTGCGACGAGTGCCGCGTCGTCCTCGCAGTACACGAAGGCCCAGCAGGACCTCTTCCGCAAGCACGAGCGCGAGCGGCAGCAGGAGCTACGGCGGCAGATCGAGAAGGAAAAGCGCGAGCAGCGGGATCGCGAGCGGGCAGCCCTCCGCCGTGAGCAGGAGAAACAAGAAGAACTCCTCCAGCAGCGGTGGCAGCAACAGCAGCAGCAGCAGCAACGCAGTGCCGCGACCCGCGCCTCGACGCGCACGGCCGGGACACGGCGCACGGCCAGCACCGGCACCAGCAGTGCACGACAGGCCACAGCATCGGCGTCGGCAACGATGGGCAGCGGACGCGAGGCGGAGAGCGGCAGCCGCTCCATGACACCGCGTCAGCAGCAACCACGCAACACGCCCCGCGCCACAGCAGCGGCAGCGGCACCCTCTTCATCTTCTGCACGAATGGAGGGCGGAGGGCTGAGTGGACGGAGTGCGCGGGCGGCGCCGAACACCGTGCGCGTCGCCACACCGGCTCGCAACGTCACGCCCCGCATGCGGCAGCGGCCCGGTGCGTCGACGCCGTCTCCTGGCCGCCGCGGTGACCGCCACGACGGCACCCCCACCCCAACTTCAATGGCGAAGGAGGAATACGGAGAGGAGGAGGAGGCGTGGCACACATCGCTGTCGAGCCCCGCCGATGACTCTCTCCCCCGCAACGGCAGCCGCGCGAGTCTGGACAGCGATTCGAGCATGAGCGACGTGGATGCCGGCGGCACCGCCTGCTCCAACCACCCCCGCCCTTTCATGGGCTTCACGACGGCCGCGACAGAGCCCGGCACGCAGGTCGGCACGGCGGACGCCTCGGTGTTGCTGCGCTCGCACCGTCACCCAACCGTCGCTGCGGCGAGTACGGCGTCGTCGGCGGCCGACTTCACACGCAACGGCAGCGGCAGCAATGGCAGGGAGAGGAGGGAGTTTGTGGGGGTGCGCAAGACCGCCTCGCCGCGTCCCACCGCACAGCAGCGGCCAACCATTGGGACGACAGGAGCTTCATCTACTGCTTCTGCCACGGCGCCTGCGGCGGCCCGCACCCACTCACCGCGGGTCGCGGCCTCGTATGCCGCTCCGCGCACCCCACACGCAAACGCAACTCCCACCACGCCGCCGCGTCGCGGCCTCACGCCAAATGGCCGCTCCACCACGCACGCACGTGCGACGTCGCCGGCCTCAGCGACACCACGCACGGCATTTACGACGAGTCCGCAGCGCACTCCACGGATGATGGGCACCACGGGTAGCACTACAGCGGCTGCTCCTCCGTCTCGCACACACAGTGGCGCATCGGGACTCGCAGAGGCGGACAAGGAGCTGCTCGAGAAGCGTCGCCGCGAACGCCTCGCAAAGGAGAAGGAGCGCCAGCGGCTCGTGCGGCTCGCCGAGGAGGAGCGTCAGTTCAAACGTGCCGCCCGCACGCTCAAGGCAGAGCAGGCAGCCAACGGCGCAGCAGCAGCTGCGGCAGCCGAGCTCAGCCAGGCGGAGTTGGTCGAGTACCTCTTCACCGATGAGGCAAGCGCACGACAGCAGTTCATTGAGCGGGAGGAGCAGCTGGCGTGGCGCCGCCTGCAGCGGCAGCACATCGCCTTTCTCGCAGAGGCGGTCTTCCAGAAGAAGTTCGCTGCCGTGGCGGTGGAGGAGGCACGGCGGCGCAGTGGCATCGTCGCTGCGGCCTGGCAGGCACACGTGCGGTTGCGTGTCCGCTTTGACGAGTGGGCCGGGCGGTGCGCGGTGGAGTGGCGAGAGGGGCGGGACCGGCGCCAGCTGAAGGGCCGCGCCGTCGCGGACGGCTACCACGTGCAGCGGCTGTCGCGCGCGCGGGCGGTGCTGTACGCGGAAGAGGCGGCGCAGCGACAGGCGAGAAGCGCTGCGGCGTTGCGTGCGCTCGCCGCCGTGCACGTCATGGAGGCGGAGGAGGAGCAGCGGTTGTGCGTCTCGATGGCAGAGGCGGCAGCCAGGAGTGCGCATTTCAGCTTTGACATGCTGGCGGCAGTGCTGCAGGAGGAGAAGAGTGCCTTCGACAAGGACTGTGGCGCTCAGGCAGAGAAGGAGCCGTCGGCGGCGGCGCTGGCTGATGATGACTTTTCTTCACCAATGTCTTTACCGGCGGCCTTCAAGATGGCCACGGACACGCCCCGCTCCCCTGTTGCTTCTTCCTCCTCCAATGTAGCGGCCACCGAGCCTCCTGTACAAGCACCAGCCACCATCAACGGTAGCAGCAACCATGCGACTCTTGATTCCAGCAGCAGTGGTGAGCAGTGCGGACTAACCGTCTCACCAGCTTCTGACCGTCGTCTGCTGCAGCTCTGCGCCGAGGAAACCCGTCAGCGCTGTCTCCTCACGATGCAGCAGCACCACGAAGAGGTAGCCCTTCGCCGCCGCCGTGCGAATGCCCTGCATCGCCGTGTTACGAAAGAAAAGGAGGAGGCGGTGCGGCAGGCGCAGCGGATGGCGCAGACGGAGCTGCGGGCACTGCAGGCGGAGCTGCGTCTTCTCCAGCGGCAGCGCGGCGCCTCTCTTACTTCGATCACCACTCCTCCGGTGCAGAATGAAAGCTTCTCCTCCTCTGCGTCACTGCCACGTCTCTCCGTGCTGGCAGCCACTGGACACGAAGAATCACAACCCACTTATGCGACCTCAACAGCTGCGGCAGCGCCTCCGCCACCCACAACTTCTTCTGCCGTTGCGGTGTCTGGGCACCCGTCGCTCGCCGTCCCCGCAGCGGCACCGCGGCGGCGGCACGTTGTCTCGCCGCCATCCTCGTCGGGGTGGAGGGCGTTGCAGTTCTCCGACGGCGACGACCACGAGGAGGAGCTGGTCAGCGGACCGGTGTAGTGAGAGCAATGCATCAGGGAGAGAGAGTGTATGTGTGTGTGAGCTGCTGGGTGTGTTGGTTCGACGGTCGATCATGGGGATCGCAATGGATGATGCACACTTTTCATTTTTCATTGGCAGCGCACGTCACATCGCGTCGCACCCATTTTTAGTTCGCCATCCGCTATTTTTCCTTTCTCCGAAGAAAAACATCGGAGAAAACACTCGCACCAGAACGAAGCTGTGAAAAAAAGAAAGATAAAAAAGAATTGATGCGACAGGTGCTGCTGTCTTTATGGCGGTGCCACAACGAGGACATGCGCAAGTGGCGCAACTTCCACACTCACACAGACGTGACGCGGTGATACGCCAACATGGTGCTCTTCTGCGCGCTCGCTCTTTATTCTTTTCCTCTCTGCCTGCGTTGACGACATTGCAGAGGGTTCTTCTTCTGCTCATCTACATTCACGATGATGGGCAAAGCATGTCAGCAGACAACAGTGCGTTCTTCTTTCTTCTTTTCAGTGCCTCCATCTCTCTCTCTCTCTCACTCTTTTTCTCTCTCCCTTTATACTTGTGCAGCTCACGGAGCTTTTCACGCGTTAGAGGACGATCATTCTTTACCGTTCCCTTCTCACAGAGAGAAGACCCGCTGCGCCGCACCAATAGCAAAAAAAGGAGGGAAAAATAAACACAAAGGTAATATTTAGAATACTAAAAAAAGAAAAAGGTGAAGCTGAGCCGCATCGGCGTTCTTCGTGTCATTCTTCACGCCATTGAAATCAAGTCGAACTTCAACACTCACCTACACACACCCACACACACACACACACAGAATGGGCGGCAGCATCTCACACGAGCAGATCAACGACTACCGCGAGGTCGTGAAGGACCGCCTCTCGGAGGAGGCCATCGCGTTCCTCTACAACCGCTTCATGAAGGCGGCTCCCAGCGGCGTCATGACCCCCGTCCTCTTCAAACAGTACATCGAGAGCGTCGACGTGTACAAGGACCGCAAGATTCGCGAGGAGGAGCGCAAGCGGCGCGAGCCCGGCCTCTTCGATCGCATGAGCAGCGAGGAGAAGAAGAGGGCACAGAAGAAGGCAGCAGCTGAGAGTGCGGCTGCGGCTGCGGAGGACGGCAGCGATTACTACCGCCATCTCTTTCGCGGCTACGATCTCGACAACGACGGCGTCATCACCTTCAAGAAGTTTCTGATTTACCACGTCGCCATTGTGTACAGCACCGAGGATTTGTTTTACGTCGTTTTTAACACCTACGACGAGGACGGCGACGGCTGTCTGTCCCTTAGTGACATCAAGTCGGTAATCACGGCTGCCACGCGGTACGTCGGGGACTACGACGTGCACGACCGCGAGGTGCGTCGTGTCATCGACGAGGAGGCGCGGCGGCTGATGGGCTTTTTAGACATCCGCAAGCAGGGCTACATCCAGATGGAGGACATGCGCCTCATCACGCAGAAGTACCCGCAGGTGCTGGAGAAGATGAAGTGCTTGATGTGATGGGCGAAGAGAGAAGCGTTGAGCATCGGCGCGGCGTGTTTGTGCGTCGGCGATCTTCCTTACTTCATTTTTTCTTTTATGTGTTTTTTAACTTACAGTAGATCGTTGAAGTTGCCTCGTATGTGCGTCTGTGCGCGTGTGTACGCCTCTCGTTGCACACACACGCAGCACGCACAACGCGTTTGCTTCAATTCCTGGCGTAGGACACGCCTCGGTGTCCCCTTGTTCTTTTTTGTGCTAGTTGTTTGTCTCTGCTGCCGTGATGCGGAAGTTGTCTTTCCCACTTCGATTTTCCTTTTTGACGTTGCCCTCATCGTTTTCTTTTCTTTTCTTTCTTTTTTGCTCCCGAAGCCGTTTGCGCGGAGAACGAACAACAACAACAAAGTGAAAGACAAGTGGTGAATACACTGAAAGAACTCCAAAGTAGTCATGCAGGGGGGAATACCGCACCTCTGCGCTCCCTCTCTTTTATCCCTCTGCGCTGCTTCTCCTCGGCCCTTCCACTTTCGACAGTGATGCTGTCCCTTTTCTGTGAATTGTTCTGCACTTCCACCGTAAGTCGCCGCCGCGTACGGGTAAAGGAAAGAAGCACACACCCATCCACACACACAGAATGGACCGCGTCAACCACCTGTGCGCATCTGCTATGTTGCCCTTTCCCACCTAATCCTCTCTTTTCCTTCACCTCGTTCTTTTCTGAGTGTGTTTGTTAAACCAAACGATTTTTTTTTGTGCTGTTGCGTACGCGACGCTGCGGTACAAATTTCTCATCTCTGCTAGAGAAGGGAGTGCGGCTCACTACCACAGAGTGTTTTTAGTAGTTATTTGTTCTCTCGCCTTTTGGTTCTTCCATTGATCTCACAGCAAGGCACTGAGCAGCAGCGGCGACTCTGTTCTTCCCTGCTGCCGCTGAGACAGCCTCTCACCTGTAAGGTGTGCGTGCTGTGTGTGTGTGCTTGTGGACGCACGTGCATGTCGCACAGCGAGTTCTCGGTCCTTCTACCATATCCTTTGTTGTCTCTTGCTCACCAAATACGTAGTGCAGGGGGACACGCTTTGTCGCTTCGTGTTGCTGCAGCGCACGAGCAGCTTTCTCTCTCTCTCTCTCTCTCTCTTTTGCTGATCTTCGACTACTTCCTTTTCTTTTTTTTCTCTTTCCTCACTCTTTGGCTGATAGCTGGATATCGCTACTACCACCTAGCTGATCTACATCCTTCGTTCTCTGTATTTTAGCTATTTGTGTTTCTTTCGTTTCTGTGAAGGTGCGCGTTGCAGCGCCTCTGCTTGTCGGTCTTTTTTCTCTTTTTTTTTGTTCTCGCAATTTGCGCTTGACTCCTTCTACGTTGTGCAGTTCTGCTGCTGTGGTGACATTCGCGCTTGTGCGTTGCACGCTTGTCTTACTTTATTTTATTTTTGGGGTGTGTCTGTGCGAGAGACGCGGCGTCTGTGCTGGTGTAGTTTTGTTGTGTTCTCCTTCTGCGTTCCCCGCCTCGTTCTGCGGTTCACTACTCCTTTTAGTCGTTTTTCTGCCGCAATTTTGCCGTGGCACTCGTTTGCTGTCTTGTCAAGAGAAGGAAGAAGAAAACGGAAGACGGGTGCGTTCAAGCTGCGGTTCTGCAACTTGCGTTCCTCTTCAGCGATCGCCTTTTTTGTTTCTTTTATTCTCTCGCTTCTTCGTATCCACTCAGCTTTTCACTGTGTACAGACGTTTCGAGTTAGTCCCTGTATCTTCCTCTATTGCTGCTGCTGTGTTCCGCAGGTTATTAATAATTTATTTATTGTTGTGTTTTATCTTTTGTGTTTCTTTTGTGTTTCTTTTTTTTTTTTTTTTTATCCCTTCTCTCACCATAACGGATCGCTTAAGAGTTGTAATTGACATTTCCTTTCTCTGTTACTCTCTAATTGTCTTCCCTCTGCTGCCTGTCGCTAATTTTCCCCTCTTTCGTCTTCCTGCTGTGTCTTGCGCACCTTACCAAGACTTACCGCGCTTGTGGCCTTCTCTTTTTTTTATTATTGTCTTTTCTTTTTTTTTTGTTCCTGGAAGCTTTTTCTTCTCGTCTCTGCTGTCGCTGCACGCATTCTCTCTCTTCTTTGTTCTCCTCTTGTGTTGGTGTGCGACTGCCCCAACCACGAGTAGTGGTGCGGCTTCACCCTCCGTCTAAACTCTTTTTTTTTCTCTGTGAAAGGGCTAAGAAGAGCTCATAGTTGATTCAAGTCATCCGCTGTCGCCGTTGTCTCTCCATCGCCCTCTCTCTGCGACGCAATTTCTCTTCCATTCCTTTGCCTCTTTTTCGTCTAGTCGTGACGTAACGCACACACGTGGAAAGAAGCCGCCGTAGGTGTTCTCGTTGAGGATCTGTGTGTGCGTGTGTGTGCGCAACAGTGATCGGAGCGAGACAAGGAAATCATGAAAGACACACGTCACAAGGGGAAGACGACTAGCCCAGAAGGGTTGAGCACATCACCGGTGCGGCAGCCACCGAAGCTGCGAGCGCCAGCGACGACAACAGCAGCCACCGCATCTTCTTCCTCCTCCGCTATTTTAAGCACGTCCGTGGAAACAGCGCCGCCGCAGGCTGTCAGCAGCAGCGAAGCCGACGCGTTTGCAGCTCTGCCGCAGCCCAGCAGCCGAGCAGCCACTGAGACGTCCGCCGACGCCCTCGCAACCTCCGCAGGAGAGGAAAAGAAAAACGAAGACGCAGCGGCACGACCAAAAGCAAAAGCAGCAACGGCAGATAGACCGTCTACGCTAACACTGGCGGACTGCACCTCTTCTTTGCGCAACGCAGGGTCGGCGGTGTGCGGCAGCTGCAGCAGCACTGCTTCCACGCCGCACCAACGCGTCGGTCGCGGCCTCTCACAGGCTGGCACGCCCCTCCTGCGAGCCCACCAGCGCAGCGCCTCGCTGCCCCCCGCCAGCAGTGACGGCAGCCTCTCCCTCACGCGCTTTCCCAGCACCAGAGGTGGCGGTGGCGGTGTCGAGGAGGAGACGTTCCAATGCCGCCGCACCCATGAGCACAGCACCGTGAGTGGCAGCAGCGGCGGCGCTTTCGATGGCAGTCGGCGTGCAAGCAACGCGGCAATAGCTGGGCAGGCGGACGGCGCATTCATCACCGCAACCACCGTCACTGCTACTGCTGCAGAGGATGAAGGGCGCATGGGGAACGCTGCGGCGGGCACTCGGCAGAAAGGGCCGAGCACCACTAATGCGAAAACTCCCAGTAAAGCCGCTGCGGCTGCGGCCTCTGCCCCCGCTCCTGCGGTGCAAGCAGTCTCCAGCACTCCGCCCACGCCGGGCTCGCCTACCGCCCAGGAGAGCACCACGACCTTCACGGACGACGTCACGAGTCCCACTGGCACCGCATCGACCGCGTCGAAGAAGCGCAAGAAAAAGAAGGCGAAGAAGAAGGCCGCCGCGGCAGCCGCTGCCGCCGCCGCCGCCGCAGCAGCAGTAGCGACATCATCGGAGGGTGCGCCAGGATTGGAGGGAGCTTCAAACAACACCACCGCGGCTGCCGCTGGTGGCTCTGCGGCTGACAGCCTTAGCGCTGAAGGTGTGGCGACCACTACGGCAGGGGGATTAGCAGCGTCTCCTAGTGGCCCAGCGGCAGCCACGTCAGCAACCACAGCAACAGCAGCCGTGGCACCGGCACCGGCTGTGCCCAGCAGCGGTCCCTCGCGTGGGGATGCGGCCGCGCGTCACGCTGCTGCTGCTGCTGCTGCTGCTGCTGCCGCTGCGGCGCAAAGCCAAAGCAGTCCGCAGCAGCCGCAGCACCACCACCACCACAGCAACAGCCTTGGTGGTGGCAGCGCCGGTGGGAACGGCGGTGGCGGCTACGTGAATTACGGTGGCTACGGTGCTGGTGCGATGGCGTCGTATGAGGACGGCGGCAGAGGAGCAGCAGCCATGATGGCACCGATGCACAACACCCACAACGGTGGTGGCTATGCAGGTGGTGGTGGTGGTGGTGAATACACGCAGCAGCAGCAGCAGCAGCATCACATGCAGGGTGGTGGCGGCTCGTACGCATCACCCAACGCGACGCCGATCACGAACAACGGTGGAGGTGCCGCTGGGTCCTATGGCTACTACGGCAACGGGATGGCTCCTCCACACCCAAGCTACTACCGAGCAATGGGAGGTGCACAACAGCAAATGCAACCGCAGCCGCAAATGATGGGTGGACCACCCGGCATGTCGATGAACACAAACACCAGCGGCTACGGCAACGCGGCTCCGCTGCGCCGCACTCCAGCACAACAACGCGGCGCGGGGTCACAGCAACAACAGCAGCAGCAGCAGCCACCGCAGCTGCACCCACGCAGCATGTCTGGTCAGCCCTATTACAGCGGTACAAACAGCAGTAATGGTGGTGGCGGTCACTACGGGATGGGTGGCGGAGCAGGAGGGCTGCCGTCGCCGCATGCCGGCGGTGGTGGCTATGGGTATCCGCGCCACAGCCCTGGCAGCAACCACGGCGGCAGCGGTGGCTCTGGAGCCCCATCCGGATACTACAACACCAACGCAATGGAAGCCGCGGTCTCGTACGCGTCGGCGCCACAGCAGCAGCGCGAAGGCCCGTACCCCCAAGCCTTCTCCCCGGCCTCTTCATCAGCAGCAACAGCAGCAGATGTACTACGCACAAGTTGCCGGTGGTGGCGGTGGGCCACAGATGAGTGCAAGTGGGGGCAGCGCTGCGGGTGGGGCGGCGTATCTCGCGGCATCTCCCCTCGCCACCACCGCTGACGGCAGCGAGGGTCAACACTTCCGCTACCGCAGTGCAGAGTACCAGGGCAGCGAACAGCAGCACCAGCAGTTCTTCCGCGGCAGCGTGGCGGGGCACAATAACGGAGGTGGTGCCGCCTGTGGTTGCCAGAGCGAGAGCGGTGCGTCGCGTCGGGCCGGTGCTGCAGCTGCTGAGAGGGGCGTCGATGCAGATGTGCCGTCTGCACCTCGGCGCTACGCCTTCACTCCGGAGGTTTCCCCACGTCTCTGCCGTCTCGTGGAGCGCGAGGTGCTCACCTACTTGACGCCTTCTCTTCCCTGCCTGCAACGCCGCCGGGAGCAGCTGCGCGTACTCGCCGAGTACATCACCGCCGCTCTGCGCCACGCCGGTCGGCAGTCGGGCCACTCCTACGGCGACATTTCGTTTTACATCTTCGGCAGCGTCAACATGCGCACAGTGCTGCCGGACGGCGACAACGATGTGACCGTCGAGGTTGACGGGCTGCTCTCGAGCGACGCGAGCCGCAGCCCGCCACCGACGCCGACCGCAGAGGAAGTCGCAGCGCAGCGTGCCGCAGCCGCCTCTGCGTCGCGGCCAGCCTTGTTGCCCGTGACAACAGACAGCAGTGCTGGGGATGCAGCGGGCACGATGCAGCTGACCACGACAGCAGAGGGCTGTCCACGACTTGCGGCGCCAGCGGTGCTGAGCATCGCAGCCGGAGAGGTGCTGGGCCGTGTGCGAGACTACCTGCGCACTGTCAAGACGCCGCTGTTCGTCGACTCCCTTGTGATGGCCGAAGTGCGTGTCCTGAAGCTCGTGATGGAGGGCTGCAACTACGACATCACGATTGGCCAGTTCGGTGGGGTGAACTGCGTGCGCTTCTTGCACGAGATGGACGCCGCAATTGGCGGTCAGCACCTGCTGAAGCGCACGCTCCTGCTGCTGAAGGCGTGGAGCTGCTACGAGGCGCACGTGCTGGGTGGGCAGGCGGGCTATATCGGCTCCTACGCCGCTACTGTGATGCTCATCACGTTGATCAACACCGTGGAGTTCCTCGAAGACGTGGAGCAGAGCGGCAGCGATGACGGCGATGCTGCTGCTGCTGCTGAAGGGCAGCCACACGAGCAGCGGCGCAGAGGCAGTACAGCAACGAAGCACGCAGACCCGACCGCCACGCTACGTCTCGACGCCGCCACGGGCCTGTTTGAAGAGCAACAGCAAGACGAGGCAGAGGAGGAGAGGGTGGACGGCACCGCACGCAGCGCGAACGCCTCCTCCTCCTCCGCCTCAGTGGAGGGGACAGGATGTAGTACTGCAGAGGAGGAGGAGAAGAGGGAGGCCACATCGCTACCGGTGCACGCTTCCATCGCTTCGCTTCACCAACTCTCCCCGCTGACGCTGCTTGCCCGCTTCTTGAAGTTTTACGCCTACTTCGACTTTGACCGCTACTGCGTGACGGCGTTTGGTCCGCTGCCCCTGCAGAAAATCAGCAGCACCCCGCTGGACCTCAGCTACCTGGAGGTGGACGCGGCGCACAGTTGTCCGCTGGAGGGCGAGGCAGCTGCGGACCGCGCCGCCACCGATCTCGGCTTCCTCGGGCTGACCGCCGAGGGAGAGGCGGCAATTGGTCACCTAATCCGGCGTCGACAGCAGCCGCTGCTGACGGTGAGTGGTGTGAAGCACCTGCTGGACGAGGTGAACCAGTCGCGTAGGGCGGAGCGGCAGGCCCGGCACAGCGCTCGGCAGGCAGCAGCAGCAGCGGCGGCAGCGCAACAAGAAGGGGAAGGAGGCGTTCAAGATGACGCAGAGGCGTACGCGAGCGAGACAGCGCGTGGCCGGGGACGCACACCCGTGCAGCTCGACCGTGCCGGCTGCGCCAGCGAGGACGTTGGCCTCATGTGCCCGTCGTGCAACACCGCTGTCTTTCCGGTGCGCGACATGAACGTGCTGGACCCGCTGCGGTGGAGCAGCAACATGGTACGTGGTGTGTGCCGCAACCACCTGCAGCGTGTCCGCCGCGCCTTTCTGGAGGGCATTCGCCTCTTCGGTGTCGCCTCTGAACAGCTTGGCCGTCATGGTGGCGGCGGCGGCGTGCACAGAGGCGGTGGTGCTGCGAGTGCCAATGCTGCCGCTGCGGCAAACAGGGGCATTAATGCTTCTCCCTCGTCCCAGCCGTCAGCGCGCAGTCCGGCAAGCAGTTGTCGCAGCTTGGTAGAGGCGGGCAACGTTCCTGCTGCAGCGGCTAACGTTCTCGGCACACCTGGCAGCGAAGGAAACATATCGGCACTGCCCACCGGTGCTGGTGGTGATACCTTTGCTGCTGCTACTGCTGATGCGCTGCTCTGCCCCGGCTACCCCGCCCCCCACTCGCAGTGCACGCGGCGCGAGGTGGCGGTGCTGCAGCTGCTCTTCCCCCGCACCATCGAGTCGATCCGCAAAGGCAGCGCGTTAAACTGCCCGTGGAACCGGGAGGGAGCGGAGGAGATGGCGAGAGAGGGGGTGCCGCGGTGCCCGACCTGCGCCCACTCTTCTCTTCTCTGCACGCCAGACATCCACCGCATGTGTGAGCCACAGCTGCTCTTCCACGCACCGCGACCACCGCCACCGCCACGAACAGGCTCGCCGACCCCTGCCACTGGCGGCGCAAAGGCACGCAGTGGGTCGTCGCAGGCGCAGAAGATGAGCCCGCAGAGCTCTGCCCTCCCGCTCTCCTCCAACAAAGCAGCGCAGCAGCAACAGCAGCAGCAGGGTGGCAGTGGTGGTGGTGGGCGGCGTCTCAACGCGGCAGAGCTAGCGGCGTGTGACTTGGACGACGCAATCGCAGGCGAGGACACGAGTCACGCTGCCCGCTGCGGTGGTCCTTTAGGCGAGGCGATGGTGCCGCGTGTGGCGGTGATGACGGCTGCCGCCGGTGGCGCATCGCACACAAACGGCTTTCCCGGCAACGCCTACGCGGGAGTGCAGACCCTTCACCCCAACACGATGCATAGCGCAGGCATGAACGGTGGCGGTGGGGCAGCAGTGTACGGTGAGGGAGGAGGGGGAATGGATGCAATGCAGTCCGGCTCCCCTCCCTCTCCTCTTCAGCCACTTCAAGAACACCCGCAACAGCAGCAGGTGGTGGATGGCAGTGGCGGGGGTGGTGCGGCCACCGCGATGATGATGCAGCCGCAGGGCCCCTACGCTCCCGGCCCTACATCCGCGTACGGCGGCCCAGCGAATATGGCCATGCCGGCGATGGGGACAGACGAGGATTACTATGGCATGCAGGCGGTGGCAGCGCACATGCACGTGGGTGGTGCGGGTGGTGCTAGTGGCAGCGGTGGGCATCACAGTGCCCGACAAGCGCAGCAGCAACAGCATCACCACCACCACCATGCGTATCACCAGCAGCAGCAGCACAGCAACAGCGGCTACGTCTCGGGCCCAACTATGTACCCCGGTGGTGGTGCAGGCAGCAGTGGCGCCATACCGCCTCCGCCGCACAACGCCGGTATGCACATGGGCGGCGGCAACAGCAACAGCGGCAGCGGCGGTGGGGGGACAGCAGCATCAGCCGCCATATGTGCGCATCGGTGCCGCGAGGTCGACACCCAACACGGGCGTGTACACCGGCCCTGATGGCGCTGCTGGCGCGGCACACATGAACGGCACCAGCGGCAGCAGCAGTGGCTTGATGGGTCGCACGTACGCCGCGCCACCGATGGGCGGGATGCCGCAGCCCCTCTCGATGCACCGCAGTAATGCTGCTGCTGCTGCCAACAGCAACAACACCAGCGGCTATGGTGGGGGATGGGCAGGCAACGCAGGGCCGTCACGACCGCCGCCACCACCGCAGATGTCACCACATGGATATGGACCACCGATGCAGCAGCCGCAGCAGCAGCACAGGGGGCCGTACATGGACGTGAGCAGAGGGCAGAACGTTGCGCACAGTGCGTTTGGTGGCAGCGGTGGTGGTGGTGCGGGGAAGGGGACATCGACGGAGGTCGGAAGTGTTGGTGGTGGTGACTCGACATCTGTGGCCCAGAATGCGTGATGGGGAGAAAGAGGTACCCGCTGAGTCGGCGCATATCCGCATCTGTGAGAAGTCACACACACACATACAGAGACGCAGAGACATACACACACTCAAGTATCGGTGTCTACCTCCCTTTTTTCTTCTCCTTTCGTTGTCGTTGCGCTAGTGATGGGTGCACAGAGGAGCATGCCCTTTCTCAACAAATCGTTTGTGTTTTCCTTCTCTTCTCTCGTCTCTTTCCTTTCTGCACACGCAGCGTCATTTCGCAGAGAAAGAGAGAAAGGCAGGCGAGGAGCAGAGCAAAAGTGTGTGTGTTTGTGTGGTGAAGACAATTCGTGTCTACGTCAGAAATGATATCGGCGGAAGGAAAGCACACGAACAACACGCACAGGCGGAGAGAGAGAAAGACATACACGAAGCGCGGCGCACTCTCTGGAGAGCGTATCGAGCCGACAGCGTCATCGGCGCGTCATCGTTTGTTTGAGCTGCACGATGGTGTGCAAAGTCTCAATACGAGCTATCACCTTCTGTCTCGCTAATTCTCACCCATATAAAAGAAAAAGGATTTATTGGAAAAAGTGCATGCGTAAATCGCCACCAATTCTGCCTAGATGCGCATCTTCAAACTCCTTCGTGTCATCCTCGGCCTCTTGTGTATTTTCGCTCTTTTCTAAAACGTGTAACGCGTTCGCGTCTACATCACCACCGAAACACACACTCACATACCCACATCAGAAAGAACAACGGTGCACAGAGAATGCATGACGCGGAGGGGCTTCAGCCTGTCACGACACAGGTAGTGGCGAAGACATCCACCGATCGCGGCGAGGAGGGACTTGCCTTCTCCCCTCCTCTCTACTCCCAGCGTGCCCAACTCGTGCAGCGCGTGCTGCAGCGGTACGCCTGTCGCCGCCTCGTCGACGCCGGCTGCTCCTACGGCGACCTCCTCCTCTACCTCATGCACGCATCGTCCTTAAGCCACTTGCAGCTGACGGAGGTGACAGCGATTGATTTGGATCGCCACGCACTCGCTGCGGCCGCCAACGCGCTTCCCTTTTCCTCCGCCGTCTCTCTCGCCGCCTTCACGGAAGACTGCACGCTGCAGTGCCTTCATGGCGACCTCGCATCATCCGCACCGATCCCAGCGACGTGGCTGCCGCGTGCGTCAGCGAACAACAACACATCCACGGTGGACGCGGTGATCAGCATCGAGGTGATCGAGCACATTCCACCCCACCTCGTCGCTGCCTACACCCACACAGTATTTGCCGAGCTCGGCGCCGCTCGTGGGGCGGTGGTGGCGCTGCTGACGACACCGAACCGCGACGAGAACTATCGTCTGCCGGCTCTATCGCCGGGCGAACACAGTGAGGAGGATGGAAGCAAGTTGAGTACCAACGGCGCTGCTGCTGCTGCTGCAAGTGCGTCGCTTAACAGCATCTACCGCCCCTACGAGTCTGCACCGCGCCGCCGCCACGATGAGCATTTTCTTCGAGCTCACCCGTGCTCAGTGGGAGCGTTTCGTGCGGCACGTCGAGGCGTGCTACGGTGCGTACTGGCGCGCTGCGGAAACGGTGCTGCTGGGCGACGGCTTCACTCAGGGCACCCTCTTTGTTGCACACAATGAGACGAGGAGGCGGAAGGAGGGGAATACAGCTGCGACTGCTGTTTCTTCGTCGTTGCTTTCCCGTGATGCCGCCATCGCCGTCTTTCCCTTCGAGGAGATCTTTGGCATGGCACCTGACGACTACGCTGCTCGCTTCCTTTCCCCGTCCACGACTGCGGCTGGGACTTCGGTGAAGAACGGCTCGGTGGTTGATGTGCTTCCGGGACTGGACAGCTGCGGCTGCGACCACCCCTTCACCCGCGTGGAGCGCCGTGTGATTCACGGCGTGCCTCTGTGGGAACGTCTTCGCGATGTCGTCCGCCGCGGCTCACAGACTTTGCAGCTCGCATCTACACGAGCCGCATCGGCATGTTCTTCGCAGCAGCATCGGCAATGCACGTCAATGTCGTTCGACGACTTTTACTCAACGCGTCTCGCACCGCAGCTGCACACGATTTTGGAGGACTGCACGCTGCCGCTGCTGGTGGCTGCACTGCGCGAGCAGCGTGTGTTGTGGGAGGCGGCTGCGAAGAAGGATGCGGTGCGGTGGCGGCAGTGGTACGAGCGAGGAAAGACACAAGGGTGGCTGCATGCATGCCGGCTGCGGCTGCGTGACGCACACGTGCGCGTTACGAGCGCAAGCGGTGATGCACCACCTCTCAAGTCTGCTTCATTGGTGCTACCGAGCATCGACGGAGGAGGGCGTCCTGTGCGGCTCTGTCCCATCCCCAGTGTTGCATCAACGGCTCTGGAGGCTGCAACGCACATGGATGCCGTCCACAGCGCGCTTGGAGTGCAGCTGCTGAAGAGCGGACACGCCAACACTGTGGGGCTGCTGCTCATTACGTGGCTGTCCGCGCAGGTGGACGATGTCATGGCAGCTGCCGATGTCATTGATGGCAGCTGTGAAGTGCCGCAACAAGTCAGCGCGCGGAGCAGCGGCAGCGAGTGCGCAAGGATGAAGCTGCTGAGGCCGCACCTGCTCCGGCTGCTCTTCTTCTTGGTGAGTGTGGACGTGCTGCACGATGCGTACGTGGCCATTGGTGCTGACGGCGCAATGCTGGAGCGACACCGTTCCGCCCTGTACCGTGACGTGCACTCGATGCGAACATCTCCCTCCGATGGTTGCAGACGACGAAGACGCCGCTGGGTGGACGGGCCTGCGGAGGAAGCGCACTTCCCTTACTGGCTGCAGGTGCTTCTCAAGGCCACCGTGTCCGTGTCGTAAGGGGGACGCGAAGAGGCGAACACTTCCCCTTCGTGTTGTCCTCCTCACCCAAGGCGGCCGGTCAGACCACAGATTTTGATGTTTTGAGGAGCGTGCGTGCACTTTGGCGGCCATCCCTCTGCTCGTTCGCCTCGCACGCTCCTCGATCTGTTTGCTCAGCTAACAAACCCGACCGACGCTGCTCAGAACACCACGCGCACTCTAAAAATTCAGACCCACCCCAAAAAGAATAGTTTTTGTTGCGCGACCTTCAACAGAGGCGGGAAAGAGATCTGCGCAATGATTCTCTCTCAGCCGTGAGCCGTGGCTCTTCTTTTTTAAATTGTATTCTGTGCCATGACGGCGCAGCTACCCTCTCTCTCTCTCTTGCCCTTTTCTTTGGAGTGAGCTCCAAGTTCGATGCGTGCTGCACTGCCAACAAAAAGGTGTGTTCTCGCCCCCCTTCCTTCTTGACTCACCTCTCTTTCTCTCTCATCTCGTCTTCTTTACCACTATTATTTGTTCTGTTCTTCTACCGGGTGCTGAGAAGTGGTGTACGTGCAATCTGCTCCACTCAGCAACTCTCAAGAGTGGCTTCACAAAAAGGGAGGCCAAATCCAAAAAAACAAACAAACACACATTATCATAGCTGTTACGCGTCAAGTTAGGACATTGAGCGATGTCGGAGTCCGAGGAAGAACGCCGCGCACGCCGTGAGCGCAAGAAGGAGGCGGCCCGCCGTGCGGCGGAGAAAGCGGAGGCGCAGCAGAGCGCCACCGACGCTGCGGGAGCGGCCGCCGTGGAGACCGAGGAGGAGCGGCGCATCCGCAAGGAGAAGAAGCGCGCACAGCGCGAGGCGGCAAAGCAGCAGGAGGCAGCGCAGGCAACGGCAGACACCACCGCCACAGCGACGAAGGCCACCCGCCGGGAGAAGAAAGAAGCCCCGTCTGCCGGTGCTGCGGATGAGGCTGCTGCGTCTGCCGAGCCACACGCCCACCACCACCACCGCCACAGCCGCAACGGCGAGGACGCAGCGCAGACGGAGGCGTCGTCCGCAATTCCCGCATCCACCGAGACGGCCACCGCTGCTGCACCGCCGGCGAAGAAACGCAAGTCGGTCGACGACAACGCAGCTCTGCTCAGCGCGATCGCGGCGGAGAATAGCGCGGTGGTGGCGCGTACGTCGGCACGAGCCTCGACGGTGGCCGCCCCGGCAGCGGAGGGCGGAGAGGGGAAGAAGGAGACGGAGGAGGAGCGGGCGGCACGCAAGCAGGCGGAGCGCGAAGAGCGTCGGCGCCAGCGACACGCCGCCAAGGCTGCTGCCGGTGTGGCCGCTGCGGGTGGCGCGCCAGACGGTGCGGCTGGAGACGACGCCGCGACTGCACGTGGAGCTGCATCGGGTAATGGGTCTGCCACGCCGCTGCCCGCTGCCGGCCCGAGTCCCACAGCGGCCTTCGATCCTAGTGAGCTGCAGCGACAGGCGTATCGTGTGCAGTTTCAGAAGGACTTGAGCCGCGCCACGGCCCTGCGTCGCCTCGTCGACTTTGACAGCAGCGGTGGCGTCGTGATTGACGTGGCCCCGCAGACGGCCTACGACTTGTACATCCGCGATTTTGGGCAGTCAGGGCGTGAGCAGGCCGCCGTGCAGGCGCCGCCGGAGGAGGAGCGGCTCGATGCAGCCACGCAGGCGGAGCGGGGGCGGATGCGGACGCGTGGCGCACAGGCCCCGGAGGACCTTGGCCTGTGCCCCGAGGAGGAGGCAGAGCGGCAGTTCTTTCAGCTGCGCCGCACCGCCCTGCAGCAGCAGCAGCAGCAGCGCGGTGGGAAAAGCGATGTAGCGGAGGAGACGGAGGATGGTGCCGCAAACGGTGGTGGTGGTGGTGGTGGGGAGACTGGGGGAGAGAGTGGCAAGGGCGGGGCGGCACGCCGGGCCGCACGTTCTGTCGATGCGGCGCTGCTGGAGCGCTTCCTGACGAGCACGCTGCCGCTGATGAGCGCGATGCTGGACGAGAACAACGCCACCGCTTCGGGTGCGGCTGCGGCTGCTGCTGCGGCTGCTGCCACGGTGGCGGGCTCGAGCACAGACGGCGGACGCTCGAAGGGGTCTACGCCCTTTTCCTCCTCGTACTCCACGTTTTGTTGGCGCGGCACCCGCAACCGTCCCCTTGTGCAAGTCATGCTGAACCCCTCGAACACACGCCAGCTAATCGCCCTGCATGGCCCGCGCGACGAGAGCGGCCCTTCCCCGGCGCTCGACACGTACCAGTCGGTGCTGTTGCTGTGGAACATGCACGACACGGCCAACCCGGAGCGTGTCCTTGTTGCCTGCTCCAGCATCACCAGCATCTGCGTGAGTCCCACGCGGCCCTACCTGGTGTACGGCGGGACCGAGGACGGCAACGTCTGTGTGTGGAGTCTGCGGGAGCCGGACCGCCTGCACCTCGCTGCGGGCCGGTACGAAAAGCGCGTCTTCCACCTGCCGTCGTACTCGACGAGTTGGCAGGCGGACGGGCACGCAGCGGCGGTGCGGCAGGTGCGGGTGACGGGCTACAACGCCGCTGCGTCGTCCCGCAAGGACGAGCACGAGCAGCTCGCCTCGATGGATGAGACGGGTGAGGTGTGCTTTTGGGTGGTGACGGACAAGGAGAGCGCGGGGCGGGGCCTGAATGTGGTCGACAACGACTACGGGCAGCACCCCTTCACGAGCGTGAGTCTACACCTCGCGAAGGGGACGGCGGCGGCGGCGGGTGGCATGGCTGATAGCGTCGACGCCTCTGCAGCCTACGGCGCCGGTGTGACGGCCTCCTTCGACTTCTCGCCACTCGACGGCGCTCACTACGTCCTGACGGCTCCGCATGGCGTGGTGCATCGCTCCCGCTTTGGCGGCATCGCGGTGCCCTCCCTCTACGCACCCGCGCAGGCTTCCTACTACTACCAGGCCGCGGACCGAGACGCCAAGGAAGCGGCTGCGGTTGTTGTGCCGTGTTGTGTGCAGTACAGCGCACTGGATCCGCGTTGGTTTGTCGTTGGCTACGAGGACGGCACGCTGCGACTCTTTCTGCAGCACGTCGCGACTCCGCAGTGCACCGTCGAGGTCGGCTACCAGCCCATCGTCGCCGTTCGCTGCGGCGGCACGTCGCCGTGGGTGGTGTGGGCGCTCGATGAAGGCGGGGAGGTGCACCTCATCGACTTCGCGCATCACAACCGGCAGACGCCGCGCCTCTCGCACACGCTGACGCAGCCCGACACGGGTGTCTGCACCTGCGTCGACGTCTCCGCCAAGGACGAGAAGGCAGATCAGCGGGTGTTGGTGGCGGGCTTTGAGAAGGGGATGGTGCAGCTCCACACCCTCGACACCGACAAGCTTGCGCGCATTCGTTGTCGTTCTACCCATTTAACAACAACTTTTTTTTTCTCTCTTTTGTGTTCCTGTACTCAGTACATCAACTGCGTGTACCCGCCGCGCAACAACTCTTTCGCGTCTCTCTTCTTCTTCTCTGCTCTTTTTTCTCGCTCATAATCGACACCGCAGCCCGCCACACGCAATGCGGCGTCTCTTTGCAGTGCCATTGGGGGCTGCCCTCTCTCCCCTCCACACTCTAAACCCACCGCGGCGCCCCTTTTCCACCAGCCGCATCGCACGGTGCCCCGCATCCGCAGCGGCACACAACACCAACACCGCTGAGGCGTCTCCTGCTGTCCCCCCTCCTCCTCCTCCGCCGCAACCGCTGCTCCGCCGTCTCACCGCTTCGTCTACGCCCCACGGCTGCGTTACACGGCACCGTGGCGCAGCAAAAGCGTCGCCGACTTCCTCACCTGCCGCGACAACTGCGCCGTCTCGATCGCTCACACCTACCGCCACCCCGAGCACGACGTCACCGTGACGCTGATCCCTCTGCGCCACTTTGCGCATCCCGAGTTCTTCAAGCAGGTGGATGACCTGTGCTGCCAGCATGAGTCGGTGCTGATGGAGGGACGCGTGCCGCTGACCGGTGCGCCGTACTCCACGATGGTGCCGCCACGTCCCCGCACAAAAAGCGTGCGACCGGCAGAGAACGAGGACGATGAAGGGTGGGAGCCGCGGGAGGTGGAGAGGTTCTTCCAGCCCTTCTCCTGGGGCGTCGCGGAGTCGCCCTACCACACCGTCGTGCACGCCGCCGACAAGTACGACTACGAGCGCCTGCCGTGGTGGTGCTCGGTGCGCTTCAACGCCCCTGTCGTGGGGAGCCTGCGGCGTGAGCAGCACTGCCTGGACATGATCTACCCCCTTCGCGACAATTTCTACAAGAGTTTTGCCATTCCGTGGGGTGCCGCCCACATGCCTGTCTTCCACGAGATGCTGCTCGACAACGGCTTCGAGAACGTGGGGATGTGCTCGCTTGTCGTGCTGAACCGAATCGACGGCATCATCAGTGAGGGGGAGTTTGGCAAGATGCTGCGGTGGCAGCGGAAGCGAGAGCGGCGCATCACCTACGTGTACGGCGCTGCACTGGTGGCGTGCTTTGCCTTTGCCTACTCCCACGTCGCGGTGGAGTATCGCACAGGGCCGTCGATGGACTGAGGAGAGAGCCGCAAATGCACCGAGTAAGAGAGAAAGAAAGGAAGAGCACCCGCTGGAGATTCACACAAAGGTGATACCTGTCGACGCACTTGGCGAGGTGGCAAGTGAATCACTCGTACCACGTTTTCTCTTCTCTTCATCCTTATCTTGATCATATTTTTTTTGGCGTGTTTGCGCATCCTTCTGTCCGGCGCTGCCTTGTCCAGCGCTGGTTCGGAGCACAATGGTTTGTCTTGCCTTGAGGTGGCCTTCCTGCCGGGCGAAGGAGGTCGCTGTCTGCTGAGGCGACGTAAAAAAGCATCTGAACTATGGTGGGTTGCCGCTTGGGCACCACATTCACAGAAAATTTATGTTTGGCAGTCAGCAGCAAATAAAATCAAAGTTGAGAGATTCAAAGTGGATCGAAGTAGTTTAGAGGCAGTGAGGGGATCACATGGCACGCCTCTGCATGCAGGTAGAGGAGGCGAGCGTTCTTGTGCGTCGGCGTCTTAACTCGTTTCTTTTCCTCGCCGTGTTCCACTATCGAAGCAACACGTTTGTGCAGCAAAAAATAAATGTAAAAATGTCGTTATCGCGGATTCAAGTGTTAAAAGAGCTCACGCGGGGTCTACTGGGGTTTATGCATCTTGACAAGGCTCACCTTACCCACACTATTTTACTTCTTCTCGTTCCCCTCCTCACTTGTGGCTCCTCTTCGCCAACAACGACGACGACAACAACAACTACAAACAATTGAAAAGAAGAAATACCATTCGTTTGCCTAAACTACGTTCGCATCGACGTCTTTCTTTTCTCTCTTTTTTCCACATTTGTCCTCTCTCTTTCTCTCTCTCTTTTTTCCGGTCATACCTTTTTTTTCTTCTTCTTTTCTTCCAGTTACGTTGCCTTCTCGATTCTGTGTGTTATATATATCCGCAGTACATCTCTACGGGTTTCTCTTCTTTTTTCCCCCTTTGCTCGATTAATCTCCGCGGGGATTTTTATACCTGTGCCGTTTGGAGTTCCCGAACCTGACCGAGTCGGACCATCCACGAGCATCGCCAGCGCGCAGACTTAGTGTTCCACCCCCCTTCTGCTCCGCACCTCTTTTTTTTTTTCATTTCTTCTCACTTTCTCCCCTCCTTCTGTGTTCGTGTCTCGCGAGGAAGCACGGCAGCTGTGACTCTTCATCTCGCCACCTCCCACGGTGCTTGAGATCGTTCTGTGACGGCGAATACAAGAGGTAGCAGTGAAGAAAAGAAAGAGAAAAAAATAAAAGGACGGAGAGGAAAAAAAGAAAGCAAAAGAAAAGCAGAAAGACGAGTTCGTGCGGGTTAGCTGCATTTTGCTCAAGCGCAGTGCACTTGACAAGACAGAAACCCTTCTTTCTCTCCTTCTCTCTTTGCCGTTACGCATACGTGTCTCGCGTTTCTTATTTCCCCTTTTGATAGTCTACGCTTTACCTTTTTCTATCACGCACGCGTGAAGGCACTGGATCAGTTGATCGTGTGTTTTCTTTCGCACGTATTCCTCCGTCTCTGTTTTTCTCTCTCTGCATTCTGCACGACGACGACGGCGACGACGACGACGACGCGTGTGCATACCCGGTGTTGATTTCTCCTCCTTTTTTTTTTTCTCTTTTTCTGACTATTTCCTTCTCTGTCATTCCCCAGTGACTTGAAGCAGAATAACAGGAAGAAGAAGAAAAGAAATCTTCGCCGTTTTTTTTTTGCAACTCGCTCGCGGCTGAAAGAAGAAAGGTGTACGTGGCCAGAACAGATCACCCCCGACTCCACCGACCATCATACCCCACAATTGATTGTTGAGTGTCTCGCGGTGCGTTCTGTTGTTTTGTTTTTCGTTCTTGGCCTCCTCTTTTCCTCCTTTCTCGCGTGTGTCTCTCTCACTTCATTTTTCTTTTTCTCTCTCTCTCTCTTGCTTCTGTTCGCTTCTTCATCGCAACGGTTTTGCCTTCTTCTCCGTTTCCGTTATCTCAAGCCCACACACCCTTTTTTTTTTTTTTCTCCGCTCTGTCTTTGTTCATTCGTGTATAAGATTTTCTTGTAGCGGTAAGTCTGTACGCGTGTGTTCTTGTGCGTTTGTGATCCCTCCCACACCTTCAGATACAGTCACTACAAAGGCAAGCAAGCAGGTAATCAGCCGTTTTTTTTTTCGCAAAGAAAAACAAGGCTGACGTCTCAGTGCTGCACACTTATTTTTCTTCCCGTCTGCCCTCTTTGCAGTCGCACCTCTCAGTGATTCTTCTCTCTTATTTTCTTTTCTTCTTGGTCTTTCTTCTGTGTTTGCTTGTGCGGTTGTCCTCGTCGTGCCTCTCTTACTTTCTTTTTCCTCTCCTCTTGTTTCGATTCCTACGAGCTTACTCGTGAGCACATAAGAAGTCACAAGCTGAAAGGAAAAATAAAAAGGAGCGATACAGCACGATCTACATCGTCTACTACTTCACGTCAAGACGCCCTTGCGAACGCTGCGCATCGAAAAAGGAAGCTAAGCAAGGACTTACGCGAAGCGGTACACCCGGAAGAAGACAAAGTCAGCAAAGAAAAAAAGAAGAAGAGGGGAAAAAGAAAAAAAAAGTGTTCTCTGAGGTTTCGGCACTGTGTTTTGTGAAACGAAGCCCGCAGCTGCGACGTTTTTAGGTGCTTTGTCACATCTGCTTTACTTTTTTTTTCTTCTCTTTCCGTTGTGGGTTCGACTTCAACGAGTTACTGTCACGAACAGCGAACGCCGCCCTTTCGTTTCCACTCCTTAATTATTATTTATCAGTCCTATTTGTGAGTACTTGTTCAGTTTTATTGTGGTACATCACGTCAGTGGCTTTCTGTCTTCTTCTCGATTTTCTTCTTTGGATCATTTTTTCCCACTTTTCCTATTTTTCTTTTTTAAAGGCCATTTCGTTTTCCTTTTTTTTTCTTCTTTCTCACGACTCCCTCTCTTTTTTATCATTTTTTTTTCTTTCAGTAGTGTGTCTAACTCCTAAATCGCACGTCTTCATCTAGCGTGCGTCTTTTTCTGTTTCTTTTCTTTCTTTGCGGTGCTTCATCGATACCATTCTGTTTCTCTCTCAGTTTCTTTTTCTCCTTCCTTTTCAAAACTCCTTGGTTGTTTGTCTTACGCTGCTCTTATCAGTCGCCCTCTCGCCATCTTCTGCGTCGTCGTCACACTGACAGAAACACACACAATTGCATAAGGACGCGAGAACGTTCTCCGCATTCTTCAGCGCCATGGTTGCCAGCTTCGCCACCCAGAACGCGGCGTGCGAGGACCAGAGCGTGGCGTGGTCGAACCAGCAGGCGAGCTACGCCCCCATCGCAGCCGCGAACCACAACACGAGCAGCGGTAGCGCACACCGCGGTCGCCGCAGCCCCCGCGACGCGCAGAACGACGCGCAGAACTCCGTCAACAACGACGCAAAGAAGAGCGGAAACCGTCGCTGGACGCACCACGTCGATGCGCAGGCTGCCGTCTCGCTGACGAGTCTCATGTGGAACGGCGCAGACGGCGTGCAGACGACCTCGAGCGTGGGCAGCGGCAGCGCCAGCAAGGTTGAGCGGTCGTCCAGGAAGGCCGCACGCGAGGCCGCGGCGTCGGCGCAGCGTGAGCAAGTCCTTCTACCGCCGCATCAAGGACTGGGACGTGAGCACCACCTCTCCCGCCCCCACCGCAGCCGATGGCGATGCGTGTGACCGCGAGGTGCAGCGTGTCGTGGTGGCGCAGGAGGGCAGTCTTGCTGCTGCCGAGACGAAGAGCTGCGGCGAGAGCGACGGCAGCGGCGGTTCCTCGCCGGCCCTCTCCGCCTCCAGCGGGTCGAAGCAGAGCGCTGATTCCCCCGTGTCTCCCTCGCTCACGGAGGAGGTGCTCGTGCAGGCAGCTGCCAGCACCACCACCACGTCTGTGCCGAGCGTGCTGCTGCACACGCTACCCGATGTGACCTCTGCTGCCCCTCCGCAGGTGGCCGCGCCGTCCTACATCACCCCCTGTGTTTCCTTCACGGCATCGCCGTCGTCCTCGCCGTCGCCGCATCCTTCCACGCCGTCCTCCACCCCGTCCTTCACGATGGCCGACGTGGCCGCCGCCCTGCGCAGCACCTGCGAGGACCAGCACCCGTTTCTCGACATGCAGTACCAGCGCAGCGTCCGCGAGCATGAGCGGGTGCAGGAGCAGGTGAACCAGCAGGTGGTGCAGTCCTTCCAGAGCCAGTTTTCCGGCATGCAGCAGGCGGCTGCCTTCAAGTGTCTGCTGAACGCCGCACACCGCCGTCAATACTACCAGTGCATGGCACGCGATGTCACGGAGGAGAGTGCGGCGGAGGCTGCCGTGGAGGGAGCGCGCTCGCCGAGCTCGGCCGGTCGCTGGGGCCCGCATCAGCGCCGTCTCATTAACCGGCAGTGGCGCGTGGTGGCTGAGCAGTCTGAGTGTGACCTCTACCGCGAGGGCCTCGGCGCGGTGCAGCGCAAGCTCTCCTGCATGTGCCTCTTCAACCCCGACACCGATGTCCGCGTGTACGACGAGAACGCGGTGATGCGGAGAACAGCGGTGCTACCGCCAGCACAAGCTGCTGATTCGCCTGCAGCGACAGCGGGTGCGTGGTGGCAACCCGTACTTCCTCAACGAGTCGCATTAAGCGGCTTCTTTCATTTTCATGTCTCTCGGAGGACACCTCGTGTCAGACAAAAATATGAAAGTGAGATAAGAAAAGGGGGCGGCAAGGGGGAATGGAGGGAGACCGCAAATGTGCTTGCTGAGGTCTTGCGTGGGGGGAAAACAAACAAACAAGCAAGAACGCAGTGAAAGGAGGTGAAGCAGTCGGCTGCGTCCTGCGAAGAAAACACTCAAAAAGCAGCGGCGAGCAGACGCCCACATACGCGAAGTAGAATGGAAAACACACACGTGCGATGGTGGGACACAATTTTGAAAATGCGCGAAGAAGAGCTGAAAGTAGAGACAAAAAATGACAGAAGAGCCGTCATTGAGATGCTCTTCAAAAGTATTGAATGGTGGTGTTGTGGAGCAGGAAGGCAAACATGGTGAGTCGTCACGGGGCATTCTGAACTCTCTTTTCTCTTTTTCTTTCGAGAAGGTTAGTTCTTGTTCCCTCTCGAGACGTTTTTTCTTTTGTGCCTTCGTCGACGTTCTGCTCCTTGATTGTCATTTATTTGTTCATGTTCTCTTGCATCGCTGACTTCTCGCACACCCCGTTTCAACTCAATACGTTCTTTTTTTTTTTTCCAGCTAGTTGTGTCCTCCTCCTTTTCTCTTCTCCTTCAGTTTATCGTCTTCTGCACACGTGGATCTGTGCGAAGGCTTTCTTTCCTGTAGGTGCTGGATGTTTGTTTTTTTTGCTGTATCGCGATTTGGTGTGAATTCGAGCCTCTCTTCTCTCGCCTTCATTATGCCTAAACACACACTGAGGGAACATCATGGCTGAGGGCGTCGCCTACCCGCCCATGCATCGCGACGCGGTGGGGTGACGGTGGGCAGAGGTGCGCACGTTCTCTCATCCAGCCGTAGTGTATCTTACTTGTGTTTGTTTTCGTTTTCCTGCAATTTCCCGTATTTCAATCGCTTTCTTTCCCCTCTGTTGCTTCCTTGTTGTGGTGTAATCGCTGCGGTAACGTCTCCTTGCTTGTCTACTACACAAAATACGGGCGCTGCGTCAGCGAGAGAAACAGACAACACACCATCAAGCAGCAGAGAGAAAGAGAGAGGGATGAAGCATTGGAAAAGACAATACGGCAAAAGGCGTTGAAAGAAGGCATCAAACCAAGGATCCAGCTGAGCGAATGACCCACACTTCTTTCTCTCCTCGTACCGTTCCTCACCCGCCGCCGTGCTGGGTAGGTGGTACGTCTTGTTTTTTTTTGTTTTGTTTTTCTCCTTTCTTCTTCCCTCGTCACCTTTAGCGCTTTAACATGTTCTTTGCGTCATGCCTGTGCGATCGATCACGTCTCTTTCCCCCTCTCACCTTTAACTTTACTCACTGCACCGTGAAGCTGCCCCCCATCTATTTTGCAAGGTGTAGGGTGCATTTTTTTGCACGAGCGGTGTTGCATCTCTGACACCTGTGTCTTTGTTTGTTTCCCTCTTTTTTTTTTTGAGTATCTTTTCCTTCTTTTTTTTATTTTTATTCCTCTGTACCGCAGCTCTTCGCGCTGCAATTTCCAGCCCTCTCCGTCGATTACTTTTCTTCTCTTCATGGTGGTTTGTGTTCAACAACGTCGCCACCTTTCCCACCCACCCAAATATTTCCTCCTTTTTTTCCCCTCTTTTTTGACAACAACAACAACGACGGGAAAAGAAAAACAAGAGAAAGATGCAGTGGGGGACGGAGAGTATCCGAAAGAAAAATAAACTCAAAACACTGTAACAAGAAACAAAAAAAAAAACAAAAACGCATCAGGAGATATTACAGCGATCGTTTTTCTGGTTTAATTTTCTTCATTTCTTGTGTGGGGATCTTTGCTTATCCATAAAAAAAAAGGAAAAAAAAACATGAACTTGTTAACAAAACCAAAAAAAATAAAACTTGACATTTCTGCACGTGTGCAGTTTGCCAGCCAATTTGTTCCCACACAAAACGAAGGAAACATCGAATAGTTTTTCTTTTTGGTTGCGTATACATCCTCATTTTTCCTTTTCTTTCGTGCTTCTCTTTTTTTTTTTCCCTCTCTATCTTGTTTTGTGTTATCTGGTCCTTTTTTTTTAAGTACCCTTTTTTTTCTTCGCGCGTTAACGTTTGCTTCACATATCTAACGGGTTCAGCTCGGTACCCGATATTTGCACCCCTCGTCGACGTTTTTTTTCATTTTGAGTGTCCTGCGCATCCGACACGATCAACTTTGATTTTCCTTTTTTTTTTTAAATTGCCTTTGGAAAAAAAAAAAACTCCTCTCTCTGTCAAAATTGATTTTTTTCCCTACGAAACAGCTTCTCCCTACCTCTTTCTCTCCCTCTCTGCCTTCTTCGTTTTTTCTCTTTAGAGGCTGCTGCCTTTTTTTTTTTTCTCCTTGCCGTACCCAAAATTCGCGTCTCCCCACGTTCGCTACCATTCTTTTTGTTTGGCTTTCCCTCTAAAGTTGCGCAGACCTCTTTGCGATCTTTTGAAGTGATCACTGTGCTCTCCTGCAGCAGCTGGAGATGCAAAAGAGGCTTAAAAGAGAAGACGAGTTGACGTCGGGGAGACACCTGCTGATACTTCTTTTCTTTTCCTTTCTTTTCCTTGTACCTTTTTTTTCTCCGCAACAGAAACACAAAAAAGGGAAAACAAGAACTCATTACGCCACTGGTATACACACGTGTGGATTTCCGATTCTTGTAGTAGGAAGAAACCTTTTTTTTTTCTGTTTATACAAACACATGGACACGTACGCACGATCAGGCACTTGACGACCATCATGCATCGACGGTCTTAATAGCTAATAATAATAATAGATCCCCTCTTTTTTCTCTTTTGTTAAAGGTCTACGACTGTCATCGCACTATCGACAACTCCGCGTGGTTCGGTACCACATGTATTTGGTTTTTTTTTTTTTTGGTGAATAATATGAATATATATATGAAGAACACCTTACGTTTCATCGTCTTGAATGCTTCTCTTTCTCCTTTTCTTCTTAACATTTATTGTTGTGCTGCGCGCTTTTCTTGTGGCATTTGCAGCACCCACAATGCAGGCACAGACACCCACCCACACATGATCTAATCGAGTGCAAGCGGGAAGAAAGCTGACCGACCTCACACCTCCTGAGTGTGAGGTGTGTGTGTGAGTGCGTGTCGTGCTCATTTCCCCGTCTCTCCACTCTTATTTTTTTTGTACTTTTGTGTTCGTCGGGAAACCTGTTGCTGGCAAGACAATTAAAAAAAAAACAAGCAAACAAACAAACAAAAAAAAAAACTGTCTTCTCATCTTGAATCCCACGTACGTTGATTTCGTAATTTTGGTTTTCCTTCCCACGCTTTCTCAGTGACTTTTATTTCCCTCTTTTTTTTAAAGATCCTGCGCACACTCTCTTTTATATTTATTTCTTTCTTTTTTTTTTCATTCGACAGAGTGGGTGCATCCGCAAGTTTCTATTTTTTTTTTTAGTTTATTTTACAGCTTTGCTGCACCATTTTCCCCTTTTTTTTATTCTGATGCTTAAGGCCTTTTTTTTTCTTTTCGTATCTTCTGTGTTTTCTCCTCGACTTCTCTTCTCTTTATTTTTGTCTTTGGTTGACTATTCAACGCGACCATCTTCTTTCGTCCGCAAGAGGCAGCACCACTGCTGTCGGCGCTGTTGTGTTATATACTTGTCTTCGTCCCCTTCCCGTTGCGTATTTGCGCGTACTGGATCAGCCACGAACGGGCCCCACTTATGTTCTCTCTCTCTCTCTCTTTTTCTCTCTCTCCCATTTCTGCTCTTTACCTTAAGAAAGAGGAAAGAAAAATATAGTTTGCGCGTGTCTCGGCACGGCTGCATGGAAGAGAACAACAGAGCGAAAGAAGAACGCAGCAAAAAAAAAAAAATTCTTAAAGAAAAAAAAAGACAAAAAAAAACATGAATACGACCTTCATAACGGAGGGCAACACAACAGGCGCATACTCGTGCTGAGACAAGGAAATAGTTTTTGCTTTATATTTCTCCCCTCTATACGTGTTACGTCTATTCGCACTGTTTGCCTGCCTCTCCTTCTCTTTCGCCTCTCTCGCTGACGTTCAAAGAGAGAGGTAGAGGGGAGAGGAGGAAACATAAAACCTTTACCTTCATCAAAACATATTTTCGCTTCTTCCCCTGCTGTGATATGAGGAAATTAAAAGAAAAAAAATGAAACAATAAAAAACCTCAAGTTGTGCAACACACGCATAGATGTCTTGCCTTCTTGCCTAAACAGAGAAAAACAACAACCTGGGCTTTCCCCAAGCTTTCCTTTAAAAAAATGGGGTTGTCAGGTGAAACGTCACTCAACGCGGAGAAACTAAAAACTTTCTTTTGCTTTTCCTGCATCACGGTCAGCGCTCATACGGCGAAAGAGGAAGAGACAGAAAGGTATGACATCGATGCTCTCTCCTTCACACAGGAGTGCTCTTGTTGTCGGCGCCAAGAAAAAATGAGAAAAAAAAACTGTGAGTGCGCTGATTGTGAACAGAGAGGAAGGAATTTCTCCGCGTTGTGGTGTCCCCTGTAGGTTGTCTAAAAAAAAAAAAGATGATAAGGAGACGCAATTTGTGAACGCAACGCGCTTTCCGCCTTTATTTTTATTTTTAAACTGCCTGAACTCGTCGGTCGTGCTATTTGTTTGTAATTTTTCCCTCTAAAAAAATCTATTTCGTTTTTTTTTAGTGATTCCCTTTTTTTTTTTGGTTCGTCTGTTGAGTTATCTTGCATAACCGTTGTGTTCCTGTAGCCCCCTGAATCATAGGCTCCATTTTCATTTATTTGTACTTCTTCTGTTCTAGCTTGGACCAGCAGGTCTTTTCATAACGACATTGATATATATTTTTTCATTCTTTTTGTCTCGTCCGACAGCTGAGTCGACACATATTTCTTTTAGTTGTTGGCCACACACACGCACACAATGATGCGGGGGCATTCCCGCTGAATTGTTTTCTCATTTTTCTTTCTCCTCTTTGTACTCGATACACTCTTTTTTTTTTTCAATCAAATGGTCCTGTAATTCTTTTATGTTGTATCTAATCTTTTCCTTCAATATCTTTTAAGAAATACATTATTCGCTTTGGTGGCCTCGTGCACTGCTGTGTGCGGCCCTGAGCGACATGAGGCAGGCGCTGTCTTCCCTGGCACGCAGTCAAGCATCCAACTGCGCTGCCATAGACGAGGGTTTCCTCGACAGCAAAGAACACATGTTCCAGATTTGTTCTTTTTTTTTCCACTCTTTTCTAATTTCTTGAATAATTTTTACTCTTTTTTTTTTTTAGCGGCGTTATTTGCTGCTTGTTCCACGAAGGATGGTAATCCTCACCTCGGCCTCATTCTTTCTCTTTTTTTTTTTTGCGCTGCATTTTTTTCTCTCTTTTCTTTTCCTCCTTCTGTTGCGTTGTTCTTTTTTTCCCTCTATGGCAACCGGTAGTGGTGTGATGATGTGTGCATCGACTTTACAATACACATGCACTGACGCACACACACACACTCACACACATACTCACATACACATACACGGTGTTGTCTGCTCCTCTCTCTGTTTCGCGTGCTGGTTTTAGTGTACGTGTACGTGTGACGGGGAGGAGTTCGAAAACGTCAAGAAAAGAATATGGTTTTGTTTCTTCTCTGTCTTTACCCTCTTCAGGTGTTGTTGTTTTCTTGAGGCACCTGCTGACTTAACGTCTGGCTTCTTTCACTTATTGATTTTTAGGTGTATCTTTGCGAACTTCTTCTCAATATATATTTTTTTCCGATTAACCTCTCCGACCTGTAGAAGTTACCATTAGTGAGTGCTGCGCAAAAAAAAAAAGAAAAGAAAATAGAAAACATGACAATGAGAGGAATGCACCTCCACCGAGGGAGACCTCGTTACCACCTACTATTTCGATGAAGAACAATACCAACAACAACAAAAACGCTTAAACTCAATTCTTCTTAATTTCTCAGTGGTGTACAGTCAGGTGCGTTATCATTTTTTCAAATATTTTTCTGTTCTCTTCAAGACTCCCACTGCAAAAAAAAAAAAAAAGAAACAAAATGTCTATTTTTCTAAACAGCTTTTTTATTATATATATAGGCCTTGTCAGGATGTGGTGCGGTGTGCTGTGCTGCGCTGCATTTGTGTTTGTGTGTGTGTGTTTGTATGTGAAGGCTTTCCGATGTGTCCTTTGCACTTCCCTGTATTTTGTGTCTTCTTTTATATCTTTGTTCATTATGCACCGTCTCAACAGCAGTCTGCGTGCACGCTGAGAGGGTGACAAAGAGCACACGTTGGCTCTCTCTCTCTCTCTCTCTCTCTCTCTTACACACACACAGACACATAGGCGGACAGTGAGACACACCGGAATCACAGCATCTCTGCTCATAGAGCCCTTTTATTCAGCTCTTTTTTTTTCTGTTTTGCTATCTGCTACATTGAAGCTTGTTTTTCTTTTTCGTCTTGCTTTCCCCCCGTAACACGCACTTATATTTATATGTATTTTCTTCTTATTTCCTACCTGTAGACCGGCCGACTGGTTTCCATCCCCGCTGAGTGGTGCTTCTTGTGCGGGCAAAGAAAGCCGGGGGGAAAACAATAATAAAAACAACAACAACAACAAGAGTATACCCTCCCACGCAAACACATAGCAAAGCAAGAATATATTTTCGTGTATTTCTCTCTGTCCCTCTCTTTTCGTGTATTTAATTCTTCAATTTATTTCGTTTATTTATCTATTTTATTTTTGCTCCTATACGCACATTTCACTACGTTGTGCACCATGTTGACGCACTTCAGTGAACTTTGACATAGCATGCTATAACAATACATGTCTTCCACGGTCTTGCCTTCTTATAACTCTTCTGCTTATACGCTCCCCCTGTTGCCACTTCCCCTCGTGCGTGTTCTTCGTGCGCCGTGCAGCGGTGGGTGTCGGTGGAGTGGAGAGGGGAAAAAAAAAAAAAAAACAAAAAGGGAGTTTTCTTGTAGGTGCGCGAGTGTCTGTGTACGTGTGCTTCTACCGCGCGTACGTGGGGCAGGCACTCGCTCTGCCTCCTCTCCTTTTTTCCTCGTCCCTTCCTCCCTTCTCTGGCCCCCTCCTCACACGTGTGCGGAGGAACCGGAAACAGAGAGAACTCATTCTCGGTTTCGGGTTGTGCCAACAATATTTTCCACCTTTTTTTTTTGCTCTCTTTCTCTGACTGTGAATATGCTATGAAGACAGATAGAACACAGCGGAGCACATTTTGGTTTTCTACTTTTTATTGCTCTTTCTTTCTGTTTGTTACCGAAGTGAAATGTTTTTTTGTGCTTTGATAGAAAGTCAACACGAGCACAGTATCAAGCAACCGATGTGCCGCCGCCGCCGCAGCAGCGGCAGCAGTGCGTCCGCATCGCTGCCGTATGTGATAGTAGGCGTCGGCTGCCATCCTGCAATATCTTTTTTTTTCTTTTGCGTTTGTGTTCCTCGTGAGCGCAAATGTTTGACGAATTCGTGACGCTGCCATGGAATTTGTGTAGTTGACGACAGACGGGGAGGCACGTGAAAAGAGAAGGAGGGAAATGTCATCTGGGAGGACCTTTTTTTTTGCTCTTTGTTGTTTTCTCTTTTGCTCTTCACATGTGGAGAAACGAGCTTAATCAGCCTGTCGGTCGTGCGAGTAGCGGACGCACACTCGGCGGTTTTTTTCCTTGTTCTCTTTATGGAGAATGCCTCTCTCTCTCTTTCTCTCTCTCTCTCGGTGCATGAGACACACGAGCATAACAAACCGTTTCTGCATTGTGCGTGTCTGCAGCTCCTGCTAAAAAAAAAAAAAAAGAATCCGCTCACGCGCGCTTAACGAGTGAGAGTGAGAAAAGGCGCCGTGCCTAAAGCGGTCAACGCGGAGGCACGCGCAAGAGAGATCGCACCTACACAAGAAATTAACGAACGGGTGAGGCAGCAGCAGGAGCAGTGACGACGTACCGCATCCCACCACTACTGGTAGAAGGGCTCATGGCCTCTTCGCAAGGACGCACCGCGCCTGCGCTGCCCTGCACTTGCACTCTTCCGAGCGCTTCTTTTTTTTTTTTTCTTTTCCCTCGCCTAAATGACAACACCCTCTTTTCTTTCTCTGTCACTTTTTGAATTATGCTCCGCCTTCTCCCCATTGAAAAGAAAAAGAGGACGTCTGCGTCGACTGACACTATGATGCTCCCGCTGCAGTTGCTAAACGAATTTTTTCTTTTCTTCCCCTTTGTTCAACTAATTGCCCCTTTTTTGTGTGCCTGTGTGTGTGTTCGGCTTGTGCCTTGTCGTCTCAGTACTTTGTATTGTTCTTAAGTTGTGTTGTCATCGATCTAAAAGAAAAAAAAACCGTGCGTTAAAGTCGTCTTTTTTTTTTCTTTCCTTCTCTGTCCTTTTGCATCTGTTCAAACGACGGAAGGTCGCCGTAAAGAGAACTAAAAACAAAAAAAATGTCATTAAAGCAAAAAAGAAAGTATGTACGCTGAGAAGGGGAAGCGAAAGGTGTCTGTGCGGTGGAGAGAGCAGCAGCTGTTAGGCGCTCCACCGCATACTCGGGCCTTCTACATGCATTTACTTGCCCTCTTCAGCTCGGAGGCTCTCCCAGCAGCACTGAGGAGATGAGGTAGATGAAGAGGGAGTGGCACGCATCACGCCAATAGGACTGGCAGCGACGGAGCTTCGATGTGTGCGACAGCTTCGCTTCGCCTTTACAGCTGTGTAGCGCGTTCAGGCACGAAAGCAGGCCTTCACCGTGCAATGGCGACCTTGCCATGCGCACACATACGTACTGACTCCTTCTGATCGCGAAGGAAAAAAATAAATGTTCATTTATCACGATATGTGTGAAACGCCCCTTCCTGTACATCTTCCCTTCTTCTGTCTCACCTCCTTTCTCTCTTTGCTGCCGTGTCGCGCCGGCTTACCAACTCTCCCCGCTTAACCCTAATTCTGCACCTTCCACGCGAGTGCTGTTCACACAGCTTTGCCATTCCCTCCTTCAGACGAGAGGCGAAGAGCGGCGTTTCCCAGCTATCGCTGCTGCCGTCCTGCCACGTCCTGCGGCACAAATCCCCCCTTCTCTTTTTACCTCTCCGCCACGTTCCATAACTGTTCTCCTTCTTAGCTCTCCACCCTTAGCCTACAACATATAGTCTTATTGTTTTTTTCCTCGCAGCACTCCTCGCTCGGGTGACATTTTTCTTCCTTTTTTTTGATAGCAGTAGAAGTAGCGAATAATAAAGTGCGATACATTACGCGGCCGAAAGAAAAAATAAATAAAGACAAGCGGACAAAGGGAAGAAGTGCACTGGTGCAGCGTTCGATACACGCGTACGTCCACGCTTCTCTTCTACTCACACGCGGAGATACACATAGGAAAAAAAACCAAGGAACATCAGTGCATCAGAGACGAGACATAGACGCTCTCCGTGATTGCTATTGCTGGTTTGCTAGTACTCTCAGCTGAGTGGTTTTCTTCTCTTTTCTTTCTCCTTCTAGCTCAACCACCCTCCGATAAAGACACGTGTGCAACGCGTCGCGATGAAGCGCTTTGCGAACGCGTTGCTTGGCCGCCTGCCGCTCGCCAGCAAGGCAGTCGCGACATCTTCTGCTGCGGTGCTGTGCCCGACTTCTTCGTCCGCGGCTGCCTCGTCGTCCCTCTGGGCCGCACGTCGCTGTTTTAAGTCGGATGGCACGCCGTACAACAACGACATGACGGAGGTAGCGCACGGCAGCACCTATCTGCGCGACGGCGCCGCCTCGACCGCAGCGGAGCAGGTGGCCGCCGGGCAGTACGCCGAGAACAAGCCGCGTGCCATCATGTTTGTGAACAAGCGTCCTGTCGAGATCATTCCGCAGGAGGAGAACGTGTTGGAGGTGCTGGAGCGCGAGGGGATTCGCGTGCCAAAGTTCTGCTACCACCCTATTCTCTCCGTCGCCGGCAACTGCCGCATGTGCATGGTGCAGATGGACGGCACGCAGACGATCGTCGTGGCCTGCTCGACGGTGGCGTTGCCTGGCATGTCCATCATCACCGACAGCCGACTCGTCCGCGACGCACGGGAGGGCAACGTGGAGCTGATTCTCATCAACCACCCCAACGACTGCCCGATCTGCGAGCAGGCGACGAACTGCGACTTGCAGAACGTCAGCATGAACTTCGGCTCCGACATCCCCCGCTACCGCGAGGACAAGAAGGCAGTGGAGGACTTCTACTTCGACCCGCAGACCCGCGTCGTGCTCAACCGCTGCATCCACTGCACCCGCTGTGTCCGCTTCCTGAACGAGCACGCGCAAGACTTCAACCTTGGCCAGATCGGCCGCGGCGGTCTCAGCGAGATCTCGACCTTCCTGGATGAGTTGGAGGTGAAGACGGACAACAACATGCCGGTCTCGCAGCTCTGCCCGGTTGGGAAGTTGTACATGGGAGATGCGGAGGAGAACAACGACATCCTCGACGAGCTGGAGGCTGCGGAGGCGACCGCGTAAAGTGACTGCAGAGCGTGAAAACTTGCACCGAATGCACCAAGGCAAACACTCTCACACACACACATGCACGTGATGAGATAGCCAGCGTGTCGTGGACAGCGACTCGTCATGGCCATTGTGCTGTGCATGAGCTAGAGTGATTCGCCTCTCTCGTTAAAGCTGTTTTCTCCTCTTGCCTTTCCCCTTCTCTCTCTCTTACTGCTGCACGAGGAGCTTTTCTGTTTTTTTATTTCTCTTTTTGTGCAGTGTCTTTAGCGCTATTAAACACTTAGCTTAGCTCGTATCTGTTTTTATTTCTGGTATTCTCCCCACTTCAGTCGCGGCTACTCTGTGTTCTTCTAGATACAGTGCAAGTATGCGGTGCCGCAGTGTGCACGCACCACCTCTCCACGCCTTTTTTTTTTGTTTGATTGCTTTCGTTGTCGAATACGGTGTTGAGTCCTTCTGGCTTAGGTGATGCCTCTCAACCTTCTCCTCTCCTCTCACCCGGGATATGGTGCGCCGGTGTCTCAGTGCTAAGTCACCGTTGTGGTAGTGTGTATGTGTGTTGTGTTTGTTCCTTCGTTGGTGTTTAAGACTGGTGTACTGTTCGCAGCGCCTTCTTTCCGTTTTTCTTTTATTTTTTCTTTCTCGCTTTTCTTATGTGTGTGTGTGTTTCTGTAGCTCACCAAAAAGAAAATATAATTTTAAAACTGCGCAGGCATGATTGAGGTGTGAGGTGCAGTAGTGTACTGCATGTGTGAACAGAGAGAGAGCGCTGGTTTTGGTCTTCTTTCGCAGAGAGCATCGCGCGTGCAGCACCATTTGTGAAAGTGACCACCGTAGATTTCATTCTCTCGTCATGCGTGTAGCTCTGACGAAGAAGATTTCCTCTTGCGGCTTTTTCGCTTTTGTGTCGCCCACGTGCACAAAACGCGTGTGTTTCGATTTGGCGCAGGAGCGCGTGCATCACGCTGGCGGAGACGGAGCTGAGAGTACGCCGTTCGTCGACTTCACTTCTTATTCTGTGTGGTGCAACGAGCGCGTGGACTTCGTCTGCAGCGAGGCTGCATTGCGCTTTGAGATTCTCTCTCCACTTTTCTTTCCCCGTTTCTCTCTTTTTTTTCGCTCACTCTTCGCTGCGCACTTCAGGAGGCAACCGTTTCGCCTCCGTTGACTTAAGTGCGGCAACCTTGCCAGCACACCCACACAAGGCGGGCAAACGCAGCAGTACGCCACCTCAGCATGGAGGCGTGCACGTGGAGCTACACGGACTGGACGCCCTATGAGGTGCTCCGCGTCCCCAGCAACGCCTCCATCAGCGACATCCGCACCGCCTTCAAGAAGATGGCGCTCTGCACCCATCCAGACAAACTTGCCGCTACGTCGTCTCCTGCAGCAGCGTCCGCACGTGCGCCGGTCACGTTTCATGCGGTGAAGGAGGCGTCGGAGATTTTGCTCGATCCGTTCCGGCGGTCCGCCTACGACGCCGCACGCTCTCACGCACTTGTGCGCGCTGTTGGTGCCGTCAGCGACACTTTTTCCCTGGCTGACGATTTTGATCTCGTGGCGGCGTCAGCGGATGTCGACGCCGGAGCGCAGGTGCGTGTCTATCAGTGTGAGTGTCGCTGCGGTGGCGTGTATGAGGTGGCAATATTTGCGGAGGCGGAGCTGTCGGCAGGGCGGACGCTGCGGTGCGAATGCGATTCCTGCTCGCTGGTGGTGGAGGTGGTGGTGGAGTGAGATGAGGGTGCTGATGCGAGGCTATGGGTGTGGCGTCTCTTTTTCTCTCTCCCTTTGCATCGGTGTGCGTGAACCACCCCGACATTTTTAAGCTGCCTTTCTGCGCCCACAAAGTCGCACTTGAAAAACGTTTTTAAAGAATGAGGAACAAGTGAGCAAGTGAAAGCGGTCTATCCCAACTAATGACTCAGACGTTATGTTTGCTAGACCGTTGTATTTAACGTCTACTCTTGTGCGCCGCTGTGCTACTGCGTGTGTTCCGCCTCTCAGAGTAATACTGCTCGAACACAACTTGAGTAAAACACAATCAAAAGTCGCTTCCGAATCCGCTCTATTCACTCTCTTACCCCCTTTTTTTGCCCTCGTCGTCTTTTCCCGCTTCTTTTCTTAATTGCACCGTGCACTCCCCCCCCCCCACACACACACACCGTTTTAGTGTCAAGCACAGCGTCCTCGACGGACTCGCCCGGCAAGCAGGCGCCGCACCACCGCAACAAACGTAGCGGCTATAATCAAAGCGACGATGCGGCGCAGCTTCTCGTGTTGGTCGGTGCGGCGTCTCTCTCGCCTCGTCTCCCTCTCCCTCCAGCGCACTCGTGCCGTCCCTGCTGCGCAGCTCTATACCCGCTCTCGTCGTCAGGTGCGTCTCGATGTGCGATGCATCGCTACGCCGCTCGTCACTTCCACTCGTGCCTGTGCAGCCACCGCGCAGAAGAGCAGCCCGTACGAGGTAACAAACGATGACGATGACGACGACTTCATGCAGGCCTACGAGGATCTGTTGTTGAACGTCTCTGCGCAGACAGAAAATGGCACACTCGCACCAGCAGGAGGAGGAGTAGGGGTGGAAAGGGGTGCTGCATCACCAGATAACACGTTGGCCGAAGAAGCATGGGGCAGCAGCAGCGTGCTCAGCAATGCAGCTTCCGCTGTGGATCTCCTCGTCGACGATGCCGTAGCGCTTCTCCCGGCGGACGGCAGCCCCCTGCAGCTCACCGACGTTACCCCCGCGCTGGACCTCGAGGCCGTCAGCGAACACTTCGGCTCCGCCCGCCGCTTCTTTGAGCTATACCCCCACATCTTTACCTGCGCGCAGGACGGCGCGACAAGGCGGTGGTGGGTGGCCCGAGCTCCGCGTGCCGCCGTGGCCGCACCGGCAAGTTCAGCCAGGAGGCACGACGGCAGCGAGGATGAGAAGGCGAGGCACGCTGCTCTTGATGTGGGCGAGATGTCTTTGAGAGAGGAGCTGACGCAGCTGGGTGTGCAACAAGCCAACCCGACACACACAACAGTGACGGCGGCAGCTGCGGCGTCAGTGGCCCACCATGGCGAAGGCGCACGACGGCGCGGCGTGGTACGCGTTGACCCGAGTGCTTCCGTGCTGCACGCCTCGTGGCCTGTCATCGCAACTCTCCTGCCAGACGACGGCCGCCCTCTGCCCATTGCCCAGCTGCGGGCCTTACTACCACCCGAACTTAAACAGCAGCTGCACGAGGCCAACACCGGTCTCGCACGGTGCTTCAAACTCGACTACGCTGCTGCGCACGCCTGTGTGCGGCTCAGCGCCGACTCCACGGCGATGATGCGCGCCGATGCGCAGACAGCAGCGGCACCGCCAGCAGAGGAGTGGGCACCACCTCCTGCATCATTGGTTAATCCGGCGCTGCAGCAACACTGTGAGAATACTTTAAGCGAAGGGGATGCGGAGGGCGTCTATGTACCGGTGCCGAGAGATTATGTCAACCCCAGTGCAGAGACGGAGGCAGAGGCGTGGTGGGTTGCGGTGCCCTTCGAAGACGAGGATGTCGTCGACGCGCGAGAGGGCAGCGGCGGCGGTGCAGGTGCCACCAACACGAACGATGTCCTTTTAAATGAGGATGATGAAGCCGGTCTTGTGAGTGGTGCCGGTGTTGCGGATGGCGCAACGGGACTGGAGGAGGTGCCCTACGAGGGCATCAGCAATACCCGCAGCAGCGGCGACACAGTGGGCGACGCCTCTCTCCTGCGCGGACTCGACGTGGCGCTGCTGCGGTGTGCCCCTGCTCTACCTACGGCGAAGAAGCCACAAGAAGAACTGCCGACGTCTCTTGCTGGAGGTTCATCCACGTCCACTGCGCCGGGCAAGAAGAAGGCAGCACGCGTGCCACGGCCGACCACACCAGAGGAGTGGATCGCGTTGCACACCGCGCTGGCCAACGCTCATGGCTGGCTGACCCCTCCGCAGATGCTCGACTACCTCGTGGAGTGCGTGCCGACCTTCTTCGTCCCCTACGACGAGGTACGCACCTCTGATGCGCTGGTGAAGCTGATCGGGCCGCGCATCAACATGCAGACGCTGCTGCGGCGCATCTACATGTACTACACCGACCGCGCCGAGGACGGGACGCAGGTGCGGCTGGCGGAAGCGGTGCAACACGCGCAGCGGGGCATCGCCAACGTGCACTACCCGCAGTGGGACCCTTCCACGCAACAACGCCAGCCGACAGACGAAGGATGGGGTGCTGATGGCGGTGATGAAGTAGGTGCTGCTCCTCCCAGTGCGACCGCAGCGGCTACTCGCAGCACCACAACAGGGTTACAGGCAAGTGAAGCGACTAAAGCTTTTCCCGTCCTGCGTGTCCTCCGCCCCATCCGCAGTGCGCTGTCGAGTCAACTACCACGTCGGAGGAACGCAGCTGGTATGGTGCCGCCACCCGTGGGAGCACCCACCAAGCTCAAGCACGCATCTGCTGCGATGGCTTCCCTCGATAAGGCAAACACCGCCGCCGTCTCCGGTACTGCCAGCAACACGAGCACCACCGCGAGCAGCAGTGCAGCCCGCCCACTTGAGATGGTGGTGAGAGGCGGGGGCGTATCGCTGGCCACCATCCCAACAACAGACATCGGCTACCCCTTCATGGCGCTGGCCACCCAACCAGCGGCCGAGTGGCCGTGGTGGGCCCGACTGCTGTGCGTGCTGCCCTACAGCCGCTACGTGCCACTCGATGCTGTTGCGGCTCTCTGCCACGTCAGTCTGACACCGTCGGAGACCGAGCAGGTGTGGAGTGCGGGGGCGTCCATCGCTGACGCAGAGAAGGGCAACAAGGCACGTACAGCACACCCCTTTCCCTACACGCTGCTGCGAACACCGCCGGACTCTGCACGGCAGGTGCGGCTGCGGCCTTTCTGGCTCTCGCCCGGCTGCACGGCAGAGCTCGATGCTGCGGTGCTGCCCGGTGCGGTTGTGAAGCTGCTGCGGCCGGTGTGGGTGCCGGTGCCGCGGCTTCTTCAGAGGCTCTCGGCAGACACGCGTGACGAGACGCTGGCGATGGCGACGCGCCGCATGCCCGGTGTTGCCATCAGCGCAGAGGACGCCTTTGTGTGCCTCCTGCGGGACTGTGGGCGGTGTTGCTGGGTGAATGCGGAGGGCACGAAGGTGCGGCGCTACACGTCGACGCAGGAAATGGATGACATCTTCCACCCGGCGCTGTCGTTGCTGTACGGCTTTGCCTCGCCGCGGACGTGGGAGCCGGTGTCAACGATTCTCGATCGCGCTGCCGCGCACGTGCAGCCCTTGCTTGCGGACTCCGCGAGTGCGGTGAGGGATGTTGGGCTGATCGGGATGCTGCGGCACACACCGGCTGCACAGCTGCAGACGTGGTTGCAGCGCCACGTGCAGTGGATCGACCTCAAGACGACTGGACAGGGGGACGGCGGTGTTCCCGAGCTGCTGGTGCGGCGACGGGCGTCTTTCGTTTCCTTTGGCGGTGACACGAAGTGAGCACGAATATATATTTGGTTATGGTTTTCTACTGATTTCCCGGCGCGGCGCTTTGTCTGCTGTCGTTCTTCACACAAAAACGCACACACACACACACACCAGCTTTGAGCACATGCGAACCAATGAGCGCGCGTCTTATTTTTATTTTGGCCACGGACGGCCGAACAGCGCAAGGAGAAGTACGTTCCACATACCACCTCCTAATAAAGAAGTGGGACATTAATCGGTCAAGCTGAGCGTCATTAAGTGTTGCACATCCTTGCTGTTGTAAGGCGACGGCGCATTCCGAACTTGTTTCAAAGGAAGAGGAAAAAAATACTGGAAAAAGAGGAAAGGAAGCTGACTCTTTTCTTTCGCCCTTTTCACCTACCCAGAACTGTCATCTTCCTTTCTCTCTTTCTTCTCCGACTGTCCTGACACACACGTGCACTACACCACACCACTCACCGACTCTCCTCTGCACTTTTGCAAATCGCCAGTAACGAATACGCTGCGGTGATCGTGCGTTTTCAACTTTTTTTTTGGTTTTGTCGGATTTGTTTCTTTCTGCGCTTCCCTCCTCTCACCCTTTGAACATCAAGTTGGGTACCTAATCACTTTCACAAACAACTTCGTCTCAGCTTTCTTGGCTATTCTTCGCCAGGACAAAGCAGTCGTTGTCGTTTTATAAAGAAAAAAAAACAGGCTTTTCAGCGGTTGTTTTCTTCCCGGTTTCTTTCGCTTCTTTCCTTGCCCAGGTGAGCTGTAGCGTCACATCGCTAGACAGTTTACCCGAGTAAGCGAAGCCGAAGAGATTCCGAAGAGCACCGCAAAGAAACACAAGCAGTGAAGCGTAATTCGCATTAAAAAAAAAAGGCCACGCGCACACAGCACGAGTCAAACGGATTCACTCTGTCATACCCGGAGACCATCTCAGCTGAACGCGCTTTAGCTTCGTCCCGGCTGACCGAGTGACCGCTCTAACGATAACAACTCTTCTTTTTTTTTTACTCATTAGCACCCTTTTTGGTCACCCGCTGATCCAGGATGAGCGCAAAGAACTCGCAGGAGAAGGACTCCGCGGCGTTCGAGGACAAGCCCAAGAGCCCGTCCGACGCCGAGGAGAACGTCCCGCAGAAGCCGCAGCGCCGCCAGTCCGTGCTGTCCAAGGCGATCAGCGAGCACGATGAGGAGGCGACGGGCCCGGCGGGCGACCTGCTGCCGCCGTCGAAGGGTCTGACGACGGAGGAGGCGGAGGAGCTGCTGGAGAAGTACGGCCGCAACGAGCTGCCGGAGAAGAAGACGCCGAGCTGGGTGATCTACGTGCGCGGTCTGTGGGGCCCGATGCCCGCCGCGCTGTGGGTGGCCATCATCATCGAGTTCGCGCTGGAGAACTGGCCCGATGGCGCCATTCTGTTCGCCATCCAGATCGCGAACGCGACGATCGGCTGGTTCGAGACGATCAAGGCCGGCGACGCCGTGGCTGCGCTGAAGAACTCGCTGAAGCCTGTGGCGACGGCGTACCGCGACTCGAAGTGGCAGCAGATCGACGCTGCGCTGCTGGTGCCGGGCGACCTTGTGAAGCTGGCTGCCGGCTCCGCGGTGCCTGCGGACTGCAGCATCAACGAGGGCATCATCGACGTGGACGAGGCGGCGCTGACGGGCGAGTCGCTGCCCGTGACGATGGGGCCGGAGCACATGCCGAAGATGGGGTCGAACGTGGTGCGTGGCGAGGTGGAGGGCACGGTGCAGCTGACGGGTGCGCTGACCTTCTTCGGCAAGACGGCCGCGCTGCTGCAGTCGGTGGAGTCGGACCTGGGCAACATCCACGTGATTCTGGGCCGCGTGATGATCTCGCTGTGCGCCATCTCGTTCGTGCTGTGCATGTGCTGCTTCATCTACCTGCTGGCGAAGTTCTACGAGACGTTCCGCCGCGCGCTGCAGTTCGCTGTGGTGGTGCTGGTGGTGTCGATCCCGATTGCGCTGGAGATCGTGGTGACGACGACGCTCGCCGTCGGCTCGACGCACCTGTCGAAGCACAAGATCATCGTGACGAAGCTGTCGGCCATCGAGATGATGTCCGGCGTGAACATGCTGTGCTCCGACAAGACCGGCACGCTGACGCTGAACAAGATGGAGATCCAGGAGCAGTGCTTCACCTTCGAGGAGGGCAACGACCTGCACACGACGCTGGTGCTTGCCGCGCTTGCGGCGAAGTGGCGCGAGCCGCCGCGCGATGCGCTGGACACGATGGTGCTCGGCGCCGCGAACCTGGACGAGTGCGACAACTACCAGCAGCTGGAGTTCGTGCCGTTCGACCCGACGACGAAGCGCACGGCTGCGACGCTGGTGGACAAGCGCACGCAGGAGAAGTTCAACGTGACGAAGGGTGCGCCGCACGTGATTCTGCAGATGGTGTGCAACCAGGACGAGATCAACGACCAGGTGGTGGACATCATCGACAGCCTTGCGTCGCGCGGTATCCGGTGCCTGTCGGTGGCGAAGACGGACGCGCAGGGCCGCTGGCACATGGCTGGCATCCTGACCTTCCTGGACCCCCCGCGTCCGGACACGAAGGAGACGATTCGTCGCAGCAAGGAGTACGGCGTGGACGTGAAGATGATCACCGGCGACCACGTGCTGATTGCGAAGGAGATGTGCCGCATGCTGAACCTGGACCCGAACATCCTGACGGCGGACAAGCTGCCCAAGGTGAAGGACGCGAACGACCTGCCGGACGACCTTGGCGAGAAGTACGGCGACATGATGCTGTCGGTTGGCGGGTTCGCGCAGGTGTTCCCGGAGCACAAGTTCATGATTGTGGAGGCGCTGCGCCAGCGCGGCTTCACGTGCGCGATGACGGGCGACGGCGTGAACGACGCGCCGGCGCTGAAGCGTGCGGATGTCGGGATTGCGGTGCACGGCGCGACGGACGCGGCGCGTGCTGCTGCGGACATGGTGCTGACGGAGCCCGGCCTGAGCGTGGTGGTGGAGGCCATGCTGGTGTCGCGCGAGGTGTTCCAGCGCATGCTGTCATTCCTGACCTACCGTATCTCTGCCACGCTGCAGCTGGTGTGCTTCTTCTTCATTGCGTGCTTCAGCCTGACGCCGAAGGACTACGGCAGCACGGACCCGGAGTTCCAGTTCTTCCACCTGCCGGTGCTGATGTTCATGCTGATCACGCTGCTGAACGACGGGTGCCTGATGACGATCGGCTACGACCACGTGGTGCCGTCGGAGCGTCCGCAGAAGTGGAACCTGCCGGTGGTGTTCGTGAGCGCGTCGATTCTGTCTGCGGTGGCGTGCGGCTCGTCGCTGATGCTGCTGTGGGTGGGCCTGGAGGGCTACAGCCCGGACTACTACTACGACTCGTGGTTCCGCCACATGGGTCTGGCGCAGCTGCCGCAGGGCAAGCTGGTGACGCTGATGTACCTGAAGATCTCGATTTCCGACTTCCTGACGCTGTTCTCGTCGCGGACGGGCGGCAACTTCTTCTTCTACATGTCGCCGAGCCCGATTCTGTTCTGCGGCGCGATCATCTCGCTGCTGGTGTCGACGATGGCTGCTGCCTTCTGGCACAAGACCCGCCCGGACGACGTGCTGACGGAGGGCCTTGCCTGGGGTGACACCAACGCGGAGAAGCTGCTGCCGCTGTGGGTGTGGATCTACTGCATCGTGTGGTGGCTGGTGCAGGACATCGTGAAGGTGATTGCGCACATCTTCATGGACTGGATCGACCTGTTCGGCTGCGTGTCGGACACGGCGGGCTCTGGCCCGATCAAGCCGTACTCGGACGGCGTCGAGGAGGCGGAGGCGCAGAAGAACGCGGTGAAGAAGGACATCCCGCCCACGGCGCAGCACGGCACCAAGGCCGCCCCGGAGAAGGCCGCGTCGGAGAAGAAAGAGGCCTCCGAGAAGGCGTCGAGCCACCCGTCCTCGGACAACGCTGATGCGGAATCGGTGCCGCCGGAGAACGAGAGCCCGGTGAACGTCTACTCGCCCGATGACAAGGACGTTGAATCCCAGCGCCGCACCGAGGCACATCACTAAATAATGGAAGCGTGCACAGAAGAGGATAGACTTCGCTGTTCTTTGTCGTTGTGGAAGGCGTCAATGGCCGGCGGTGTTGGAGGTTAAAGGAGTGCGGGGAGGCAGCGAGCGGAGGCGACTCGTGTACGCGGTGCTCTCATGCGTGTTGACGCGTGTGCGTGTTGCGCTCCATCTTTTTTGTATTAATTTCCGTCTCTTGCCTTCTTTCGCAACCCGCACCACCGACGCTGATGGCCGTGATAATTTGCCCTTCGTTTCCTTTCTTTTTTCCCGTCTGGCTTTCTCAGTAGTAGTAGTAGTGGATGATCTTTCTGTCATGGGAAGTCTCTGTTTTTTTTTTTTTGTCTTTTTGTTTTTGCCTCGTGGAATCAAAGCAGCGTAACCGCCGGTGTTCTCCACCTTCCTGTGCGATGCTGCTGAAGCAGCGCTTGTTGTGGTGTCAGCAGGGAGGAGTGTTCGGTGCAGGTCTGCTCTGCTTAAGCCTTGCTCGTTGAGGATAGTGACAGTGCACCTCGCCGCTGCAGAGGCGGACACGAATTGGCAAGGAGCGGAGTGTGAGAGAGAGAAAAAAACTTTTTGTACGCGTGTATGCTTTTGTGTGTGTGCGTCTTCGATACGTTCACCCGCGCTTCCTGTACCGCGAAGTAGGGAAAGTCAAAGAAAATCCAAAGAGAGAAAAAAAGTTATTTGTTTCCGTCAGTGTTGTTTTACTGTTTTTGGTTTTTGTCTCTCCTCCTTACTTTTATTCCGTGCAGCTGCTTCGTCATGTGTGCGAACCAGCGTAGATGACTATGCCGCCCCACACAAACACACAAACACACATTTACACACACGCGCACGCAAGTTTAAGGCACACAGTCTAACATTTTGGTGTTGACGTCCTCTTTTTTTGTTTCTCTTTTATCTCTTCCTCTCGTTGTCCAGCGTCTCCTCACCTCTGTGGCGGACTGGTGTAGGGACGCTCCACGTGGTGTTATTCAAGGCGCATCTCACGCACATACCCACACAAAGGCACTCGTACTCATACAGCAGAAACAAAAACAAAAACAAAGAAAAGAGATCAAAGTATGAGGGGAGTATTGTCGAAGGCGTTAAGTACAAAATTAAACCAATCAAACAATGAAACAGAAAGGAAAAGCAACTGTTCAAAGCACTCGCGGGTACGTTGAGCTTCACTGCCACGTGACATCGCGCCAAGAAGGTGTCTGTTGTGACGAAGTGAGTGGTAGGACACCAACATCTGGCACGTCTAATCGGGTTTCTGGGAGAAGCAGCCAAGCTGCGAAGCACTCCTAAGCGACGGAGGAGAAAACAAGAACAACAATCGCGCTACTTGCACCTTTGGGCTTGCATTCTTGCCTCGTCATCGAACCGATGCTTCTTGCGCGCACAGCATCTGCTTGTGGTGCGCAGGAAACCTCTCCGCATCCACGACTCGCACTTCAACCTCTGCGTGCACGGTGTGTTGGATGCAGCAGGTGCAGCCGCGGGATACACGTTGTTCTTTTCTATTATGATGCCGAGGGTCGTCATTCATGTCCGCTAAAGACATGAGCACCAGCGGACTATACTGCTTTCTCTTCCTCTCTCCTTTTGTTTTGCTGACTTAATGCTCCTCCACCACACCTCTCTTTCTTCTTCTTGATGCACGTTGCCGTTGCTGCTTGTGTGCTCGACCCAACTTCTGAACACACACCTGTGCTTTTTGCTTCTGTGCGTCTGCCTTGTCGTCATCGCACCCCGTAACATCAACATAAACTCTCACATTCACGTGCTTTGTACCCTCTCCACGGCTTTTCTTCTCGCTTAAGTAATAGAGCTAGCGAGAGCAGGAGAGGAAAAAAGAAAAAAAAAGGAGTCCCGTTACCAGGACTGCTTTCCCCTTCTTTTATCTCATTTTTCTCTTAAGCAGAAGATCTACACGAGGCTTCGCACTTCTTTCCCCCTCCCACGCCCTCTCAGCATCGTTACCCGCTCGTACAGAGTCGTTGGCTTGTTTGTGTGTGTGCATTTCTTGTAGAGCACCGCGTGATTCACCGCTGTCACAACAGTAGTGGTCCTTGTGCGCTCTACACGTTTTTTTCACTCACCAAGTCTCTCTCGTGAGCGCTAAACACATCGTTTGTACCTCGCGGTGGTTTACACAACCATCTTTTTCCCCCTCTTTTTTACACCTTTCGTTTTTTCCCCTAACCCAGACGCACCCTTTTTGGTCACCCACTGATCCAGGATGAGCGCAAAGAACTCGCAGGAGAAGGACTCCGCGGCGTTCGAGGACAAGCCCAAGAGCCCGTCCGACGCCGAGGAGAACGTCCCGCAGAAGCCGCAGCGCCGCCAGTCCGTGCTGTCCAAGGCGATCAGCGAGCACGATGAGGAGGCGACGGGCCCGGCGGGCGACCTGCTGCCGCCGTCGAAGGGTCTGACGACGGAGGAGGCGGAGGAGCTGCTGGAGAAGTACGGCCGCAACGAGCTGCCGGAGAAGAAGACGCCGAGCTGGGTGATCTACGTGCGCGGTCTGTGGGGCCCGATGCCCGCCGCGCTGTGGGTGGCCATCATCATCGAGTTCGCGCTGGAGAACTGGCCCGATGGCGCCATTCTGTTCGCCATCCAGATCGCGAACGCGACGATCGGCTGGTTCGAGACGATCAAGGCCGGCGACGCCGTGGCTGCGCTGAAGAACTCGCTGAAGCCTGTGGCGACGGCGTACCGCGACTCGAAGTGGCAGCAGATCGACGCTGCGCTGCTGGTGCCGGGCGACCTTGTGAAGCTGGCTGCCGGCTCCGCGGTGCCTGCGGACTGCAGCATCAACGAGGGCATCATCGACGTGGACGAGGCGGCGCTGACGGGCGAGTCGCTGCCCGTGACGATGGGGCCGGAGCACATGCCGAAGATGGGGTCGAACGTGGTGCGTGGCGAGGTGGAGGGCACGGTGCAGCTGACGGGTGCGCTGACCTTCTTCGGCAAGACGGCCGCGCTGCTGCAGTCGGTGGAGTCGGACCTGGGCAACATCCACGTGATTCTGGGCCGCGTGATGATCTCGCTGTGCGCCATCTCGTTCGTGCTGTGCATGTGCTGCTTCATCTACCTGCTGGCGAAGTTCTACGAGACGTTCCGCCGCGCGCTGCAGTTCGCTGTGGTGGTGCTGGTGGTGTCGATCCCGATTGCGCTGGAGATCGTGGTGACGACGACGCTCGCCGTCGGCTCGACGCACCTGTCGAAGCACAAGATCATCGTGACGAAGCTGTCGGCCATCGAGATGATGTCCGGCGTGAACATGCTGTGCTCCGACAAGACCGGCACGCTGACGCTGAACAAGATGGAGATCCAGGAGCAGTGCTTCACCTTCGAGGAGGGCAACGACCTGCACACGACGCTGGTGCTTGCCGCGCTTGCGGCGAAGTGGCGCGAGCCGCCGCGCGATGCGCTGGACACGATGGTGCTCGGCGCCGCGAACCTGGACGAGTGCGACAACTACCAGCAGCTGGAGTTCGTGCCGTTCGACCCGACGACGAAGCGCACGGCTGCGACGCTGGTGGACAAGCGCACGCAGGAGAAGTTCAACGTGACGAAGGGTGCGCCGCACGTGATTCTGCAGATGGTGTGCAACCAGGACGAGATCAACGACCAGGTGGTGGACATCATCGACAGCCTTGCGTCGCGCGGTATCCGGTGCCTGTCGGTGGCGAAGACGGACGCGCAGGGCCGCTGGCACATGGCCGGCATCCTGACCTTCCTGGACCCCCCGCGTCCGGACACGAAGGAGACGATTCGTCGCAGCAAGGAGTACGGCGTGGACGTGAAGATGATCACCGGCGACCACGTGCTGATTGCGAAGGAGATGTGCCGCATGCTGAACCTGGACCCGAACATCCTGACGGCGGACAAGCTGCCCAAGGTGAAGGACGCGAACGACCTGCCGGACGACCTTGGCGAGAAGTACGGCGACATGATGCTGTCGGTTGGCGGGTTCGCGCAGGTGTTCCCGGAGCACAAGTTCATGATTGTGGAGGCGCTGCGCCAGCGCGGCTTCACGTGCGCGATGACGGGCGACGGCGTGAACGACGCGCCGGCGCTGAAGCGTGCGGATGTCGGGATTGCGGTGCACGGCGCGACGGACGCGGCGCGTGCTGCTGCGGACATGGTGCTGACGGAGCCCGGCCTGAGCGTGGTGGTGGAGGCCATGCTGGTGTCGCGCGAGGTGTTCCAGCGCATGCTGTCATTCCTGACCTACCGTATCTCTGCCACGCTGCAGCTGGTGTGCTTCTTCTTCATTGCGTGCTTCAGCCTGACGCCGAAGGACTACGGCAGCACGGACCCGGAGTTCCAGTTCTTCCACCTGCCGGTGCTGATGTTCATGCTGATCACGCTGCTGAACGACGGGTGCCTGATGACGATCGGCTACGACCACGTGGTGCCGTCGGAGCGTCCGCAGAAGTGGAACCTGCCGGTGGTGTTCGTGAGCGCGTCGATTCTGTCTGCGGTGGCGTGCGGCTCGTCGCTGATGCTGCTGTGGGTGGGCCTGGAGGGCTACAGCCCGGACTACTACTACGACTCGTGGTTCCGCCACATGGGTCTGGCGCAGCTGCCGCAGGGCAAGCTGGTGACGCTGATGTACCTGAAGATCTCGATTTCCGACTTCCTGACGCTGTTCTCGTCGCGGACGGGCGGCAACTTCTTCTTCTACATGTCGCCGAGCCCGATTCTGTTCTGCGGCGCGATCATCTCGCTGCTGGTGTCGACGATGGCTGCTGCCTTCTGGCACAAGACCCGCCCGGACGACGTGCTGACGGAGGGCCTTGCCTGGGGTGACACCAACGCGGAGAAGCTGCTGCCGCTGTGGGTGTGGATCTACTGCATCGTGTGGTGGCTGGTGCAGGACATCGTGAAGGTGATTGCGCACATCTTCATGGACTGGATCGACCTGTTCGGCTGCGTGTCGGACACGGCGGGCTCTGGCCCGATCAAGCCGTACTCGGACGGCGTCGAGGAGGCGGAGGCGCAGAAGAACGCGGTGAAGAAGGACATCCCGCCCACGGCGCAGCACGGCACCAAGGCCGCCCCGGAGAAGGCCGCGTCGGAGAAGAAGGAGGCCTCCGAGAAGGCGGCTAGCGCGAAGAGCTCGCCGGCCAACGCGCTCGAGAACCTGAACGACCACCAGGACTCTGAGTCCGTAGACAACGCGAGCCCGGTGGAGGTGTACTCGCCTCACGGTCAGGACGCCTAGTGTGGTTTTTGCTTTTCCACTAAGTGTTTGATAGTTTTAACATAAAGCGAGGAAGAAAACAGAAAACAATCTTTCCAAAAAAAAAAAAGTGAAATTTACCGAGAGAGAGGAAATCTAAGAGCGCCACCTGTTTTTTTTTTTTACATTTTTGTTTTGTGTCGTGCGGACAACGCGGAAGGGGGTCAGTGACACCTCCCGCCTCTGGTGCGTATGATAAGAAATCTGCGTTTCTTTTTTCTCTTTCTCTCTTGTCTTGCAGCTATTCTGCTGTGAGGCACGAGAGGGACGAGAAAGACAAACAAATGAAAAAAAAATAGGGAAGAAGGGGCGGCTCTATTGTCCATCATCTCGCTTTTTAACGAGGCTCTAAAGAAGAAAAAAAAAGATGGGCCTTAATATAATTAGTGATTTATTGTTTTATTTTTTCTCTGTAGGAGTGCCATCTCCTTCTCCAACACATCGTTTCTTGTGCCCGGTGCTCCATGCCTGTGGTGAAGGACCAACTTCAGATCCCTCTTTTGTGTTACCGCAAGCGTCTGTGTTCACCAACACATATGGCGTCGCTTTTAAGCTGCGGTGATGCAGAGAGGTGTGCTTAGTCGAGGGAACACATTCCTGCCAAGACTACCGCACACTTCTCTCTTTTTTTTTCTTTCTCTCTGCCGCATCTCGGTATGAGCGCGTTAGAAAAAAGAAAGAGGAGGGGGATAATGAGGTCTTTCCGTGCTTGTGTGGGGCATGCGTACAAGGAGAGTGCACTGGCAGGAGAGAAGGCAGGGAGGAAGAAAAATAGAAGAAAAGAGAAAGCGTGTTTAGACGAAATCAGCACCGAATGGATGGGGGAAAAAAAAACATATCAGTAAAGACTCACAGAGCTTGCTCACTGCTCACGTGAAGATGTGACGTTTGAAGTTTTTAGCGCTCGTCATGCTTAAAAGAAAAAGCTCTTTGTTTTCAGTTTTCTGATATGATTTCTCTACCTTTTGTTTTTTTCTCGCACCTTTTCGTTTCCATTCGCGCCGCTTTCAGCCTTTTTTTTTTTCTGCGCAGTGGCGCGATGTGTTTCCTCCTGTAACGGCTTAGTAGTCTTAATCCGACACCCTTTTTCCATTTTGTCGAGAACAGGGATGCTGCGATGAATCAGTGAAAAACAAAAAAACAAAACTAAAAGTAAAGAAATGAATATCAGCAATGAAGGTGTGGTTGCGCGAATGTGTTTTGCGGCTCTACCCTCGCTGCGTTGCCCTCGTTGCCGTTTTGCCAGGTTGGCGGTTAGCGGCTGAAAAGAAAAATCGCAGTCCCCTCTTCTTTGCCGTCATGGCACCAGTTTGGGCCCGCACGACAGCACTGCGTGAGTCTTGGAGATTTCGTATCGTCTCTGCGGTTGTCCTGTCGCCTCCTCGTGTGCATTCTTTGACAGCAACGAGACTGCCGCGGGCTTCAGCTTGCAAACATCTTCGTTTTTCCTCTCACTTCTTCGCAATGCGTTGAGGAAGGATGCCGCCAAGCACGCACCGTTGTGGGCCTATCTGTGTAGGTGATCATGTCGCACCAGAGCGGGGTCAGCTGCTCTGAAAGGTAAATTGTTGTTTGTCACTTCACAACGTCCATCTCTTTTCCACTCTCTATGCGCCACGTCTGTGCGCTTCTCTTTCAGTGCTGTACTTTTTAGCTCGTGCGGCGTCTCATTGCACGCGTCTTTTTTTTTTCTCTACCTGTTCTCCTTCAAATCTTTTTTTTTTTGTTGTTCGGTTTGCACGTGACCAACTCCCTTTTACCGTCGCACTTCAGTGAACGCTGTGGGCCGCACGCGCGCATCCCCAGCCACCGAGAAAACACATCGATTAACGTTATTACAGCAATCAAAAAAACAACAACAAGGAATTCAAAAAGAGGAACTTTATATAGAAGAAGTGCTTGGGTGATCAGGTGGGCTGAGAGCTGAAAAAGATACTCAGACACCTAGGCAAACTTAAAATAGTTGTCTCTCGTGAATAGTGACGGCAATTTAGTACACAGACGTCACCACCAAAGCTTTTCCCTGTGTCCGAGGCACATCAATGCACGCACACGCTAGCTTCTCTTGAACGACATTCTGTGCAACACGTAGACTGAGGGAGAAAAGCGTTCAGCGCCGACGACGCGCACATCTACCGTAGATCAAACAACAACTCAAAAAAAAAAAAGCAACGTTGTTTACGATTCGACCCACTTTTAGTGCGGCCCCTTTTTTTTTTTCGATTATCTCCGCTCATAATCTCTTTCATCATTTTTCTTCGTTTTAGTCCAACTCTGGAAAAGCAATGGACGCTGGCAGAGTGAGTCGCAGCCGGCCCTTCGTCAGCAGCACGGCGAAGGACAGCAGAGGGGACGTGGCCGATATCACCACTGCTGCTGCTGCCTCTCCCAAGCTGCGCTCTCCCACCACCCCAACACTGATGAGCCCTCCATCCGCCTACGCCGCCAACCCCAACACGGCCGTCCCCGTCTCCAGCGTCGATGCTTCGCCTCGACTCACATCCATGGCCGCTGCGGCTCTGGAGAGTGTGAGTGTGATGGTGCGGCTTAAAGGCGGCGCGGCGTCTTCGGGGCCACAGAGCAGCATTAATGGCGCTATGGACCGTGCCGCAACACCGGTGAGCACATCCACCACTCCCGGCTCCTCTTCGCCGCCGCCGCTGCTGCTGTCCTACGCAGTGGGCGAGGGCACCTTCAGGACACCGCGGACGGGGAGAGGACGCCCAGCCTCGCACGGCAGCGGCGCGCTCTCCCCCCTCTCGCACCCCGATGCCTCGCTGGGTTCCACCGATCTGTGGCAGAGCCGCGAGGAGCATCAACGCACGCCGCAGCGGCAACATCAGCAGTGTGCGCCGTCTCCCCCACAAGGGTCTCCGCTGGGAAGCGCGGAGGGGCCGCAAGGCGCAACGCTGACGGCATCGCCTGCCGCTCTTGCTGTGAGTCTCCCCAAGGCCTTGACGGGTGCTGCCGCGAGTGGTGCGGCCACGCCACCGTCGGGACGACCACTCGGGGAAGGTGGGCGGGCAAGTTCAATCGGTGGTGGTGGTGGTGGTGAAAATAATAATGGCGCCTCTGTGGGTACTGTGCCGTTGCATCTGCACACTGGTAGCACCGGTATCGGCGCGCGGGGCCGTGTCCTGTCGCTCTACTCCCCTGCCGCTGAGGAGTGCCGGCAGTACGAATTCGGCGAAGTCTTTGAGCCCGACACCACAAACACGGCGCTGTGCGAGCGTGTGGTGCCCGCCATCATGGAGCAGCTGCGGGCGAACTACAACGTGTGTGTGATGTGCTACGGCCAGACAGGGTCGGGGAAGACGTACACGATGAATGCGTTGGTCCCGGCGGTGGCGAACGAAGTCTTCGGCACCCTCGACGTGGACAACGAGGTGGTCGAGATCAGCTACGTGCAGATCTACAACAACAAGGCCTACAATTTGCTGGAGGGTGCGCGTGGGGGCAGGCTGGGGGCGGAGCTCTCGAAGCCTCCGCAGGCCACCACCACGGAAAGCGGCAGCAGCAGCAGCAGCAGCAGCAGTGGCTACGGCCCGCTGGAGCCCAAGGCGCTCGTGCGCAGCGCGGCGGAGGTGTCCGCGATGATGCGATCGGCGGCGCGGCTTCGTGTCACGCACGCCCACGCCCTCAACCCGCGCAGCTCCCGCTCCTTCACGCTGCTCACCCTGCACGTCACGCGCTTTCTCGACGGGGCCCCGCTCACGACGACGCGGGTGACGCTGGCTGATCTTGCTGGCACCGAGCGCCTGAAGAAGAGCGGCGCCACCGGCGAGGGGCAGAATCAGGCGATCTTCATCAACAAGTCCCTCATGGCGCTGCGGGAGCTAGTGGAGGTGGGCGGAGGAGAGGCCGAGGTGCTGCACTACCGCGACTCGATCCTCACCACCTACCTCGCCCCGCGCATGCGCAGCTGGCATCTCTTTCTTCTCGTGACCGTCTCCCTGGAGGTCGGCAGCTTCGACGAAACGAAGTCATCGCTCGACTTCGCAACGAACGCGCGGCGGCGGCGCATTCGGAAAGTGCGCAGCCGCTACGCCGACCGCCTCTCGGGTGCCGCGGGGCGTCTTCACGGCTGTAGCATGATCGGCGGCAGCAACAGCGGAGGACGCAGCAGCGCCGCCGTGGCACGTGCGGAGGTGGACGTGGCGGAGTTGCAGGCGGTCGTCGAGGCACTCCACTTTCGCGTTCGCATGCTCGAGTCGTCGCTGAAGGTGGCGCAGCGCCAGCGGGAAGTGTTGGAGGGTCTCTGCACCCCGCCCGCCTCTCCTCGCTTCGCCGACACTACTATAGCAGCTGCGCAGCACCCGCACCGGAACCCCAACGCCGAGAATGACGACAACGACAGCAGCAGCAGCAGCAGCAGCAGCGGCGGCGGCAGTGAGCGTTTGCGCAGGTCGGATGTGGAGCTGGCGCGCCTTCGCCAGGAGTGCCGGCACTACCGCCAGCTGCTGCGGGAGCGGGAGGACGACCTGCGCAGCCTACAGGTGCAGATGCAGTCTTTCAGCGAAGGCGGGGCAGCGGCGCAGCTGCTCTCTCCGCAGCTGGACGACAGCGCCGGCTTTTTTGCACACGGGGCGTCTGAGCAGCAGCCAGATCACGCACTCTTACCTGCCCTTCACGAGAACGGCGGGGCAGGAGGGGAGGAGGCGAGTGCGGTGGCCGCAGCGCACCTTCGCTCCACTCCCTCCTCGCTTTCCAACTCCATCAGCAACGGCGGTCTTGACGCACCGGCAGCGCTTCCCCGTGCAGCAGAAGACGCTCATGGTGGCAGTGCGGCGGTCAGCAATGTCGTTGCAGACGTTGCGGACGACGCTCACGCACAGCTGCTGCACGGGCTGCGGCAGCTCCACTCTCGTATCGCACCCACCAGCGACATGGACGGTGCACTCGAGCGTCTGTACGACGCGTCGCTGCGCGCCAAGGAGTACGCCGATGACGTGCGGGAGCGTCTGCTGGTCGTGACGGCCTCGCTGCGGGGCCTGCGTGCGCAGAACCACCATCTGCACGACCGCCTGCTGCGCTCCAACCGCACTGCCGTCACCGCAGAGGAACGCGTGCGGCACTACCGCGACGGGTGGGAGACGGAGCGGGTGCGTGTCTGTGCTGCGGAGACGGCGGTGGACGACCTGCGGCTGCGTCTATTTCGCGCGCTGGCGGAGCAGCCCATCATTGAGGAGCTCACCCGACTCTACGTGGATGAACAGCCCGCAGCCGAGGCAGTGGACACGCTGGCCGGCACGCAGCTCGCTGAGCACCGTGAGGAGATGGAGAAGCTGGAGACGCACCAGCGTGCCCTGCAGGATAAGATCACGGAGCTGGTGAACACGGTGGAGCAGCTGTCGCGGTCTGGGCTGCAGAAGGACGTCTCGCTCGCCACGCTGGAGTCCATTATCACGCCAGCGCAGCGCGCTCTCTTCCACGCCATGTCCACCACCCGCACATCGAGCGAGACGGTGCTGCGGCAGGCGGCGGGGGACGCACACCACACGAGTGTCGGTGGCGGCGGTGAGAGCGGGGCGGACTGCTTCAGTCTGCTGCACTCTCGCGTGTCGGAGCTGGAGCTGCTGCTGCATCAGGAGCGCCAGCAGCACCAAGCCACCACCCTCGAGCTCATCGAGGCGCGCGAGGACGCCCGTCGCAGCCGGCAGGAGCAGCGCCAGGCATTTTACCAGCAGCAGGAGGAGGAGCGGCGGGTGGCGCAGCTGAGCGGCGAGAACTTCGACCTCCGGCAGCGCAGCGAGCGCCATCAGCTCTACCTCGATCAGGTCCACGTGTACTTCCAGGAGCAGCTGCTGGAGCTGCGGCGCTACCACGTCGTTGAGATGGCAGAGCAGCGCCGCCTGCTGGAGGAGGCACACCAGGCACAGGATCAAATCGCAGCAGACAACGACTACGCCACGCACAGAGATGAGGAGCGAGAGCTGGACGGGGAGGAGGACGAGGAGGCGGAGGCGGCTGCGGTCGCCGCGACCGACGACGACGGCGCTGCCGCGCGTGTGTTCCGGCAGACGTCGACGCGTCGCGGCACGTCGCACGGCCCGCAGCGCACGAGCCACGACTGGACGGTGGAGGGCACAGCGCGTGGGTGGGGCAGCGGCACTCCTTCCCCGCACCTGCGGCTGGAAACCGAGCTGGACGAGGGCCGGCAGAGCGGCACGAACGCCGCCTCAGCCGCGGCAACGAGAGCTCTTCAACCGCCACACCGACAGAAGGTAGACAAGAAGGCGGGAAGCATCGTGCGTCACGCGGCTGCACCGCGAGTAAAAGGACGGCGGCCGTCGCGGACACACGCAAAGAAGAAGCCGAGGGGGAAGTCAGCCGCAGCGACGGCGGCGGGACGGGTGCGGCAAGGGAAAGGAACAGCAGCGGCCTCGCCCATCTCGCACGCCTCCACCGGCACCCACGCCTACACGGAGGGACGGCGGTCGCTGGTGGTGCTCAGCTCAACGCAGCCGCCCGCGACATCGTCCCGCCCCGCGGTGGAGCGCGTGGGCGTCAGCGGCGCGCCGGGGAAGGACGGGGTGCACACAGGGCACCGTGTCTCTTCGTAGGATCGCGGCCTTTTCCTTGTGTAGCACCATTGTTCGGGCAGTCGCCTTCACGCACGCTTTGTCAGGCAGCACCGCTTGTGCACGCGAGCCAAACGCACTTTGCGCATCTTTGCCTTCGAGTGCCTCTCGCCTGCACATCCCACAGCAGCGCTGTTCGTGCTGCCGTGCTTTTACCTGCGTCTTTTTTTTTTTCTGTTTCGCCTTCGCTTCGTCTTCTTTTGCTTTCTCTCTCTGTCTCTCTCTCTCGTTTTGCAGCGACCTTGTACAGCCCACACACCTTCATATACCCTTGCACGCCTCTTGGTGTGCACCAGGAGCACAAAAAAAGAACAAAAAAAAAAGGGACAGAACATCGAGGAAGGGGTAGAAGTGGGGCGGCCATCAAAATAGGAAAAAGCAGCTCCCTTCTCGTAATGTGCTCGGGATTTTTTCTTTTTTTAGTACCGTCGTGTCATCTTACACTTGCCACACTTATGCTCCTTTGATCTTCAGCTCTTTTTGCGTGTGTGTGTACGTGATGGCGGAGGCGGTGCTTCAGCGAAGGCGTTCTGACAAACTCCACGGCGTTGCGCCATTGATGCTGTGTGGAGTTCGCCGACGTCGCACGGATTAGAGAGCGGTCTCTAATTGCAAGCGAAGCAAAAAAAAAAATGGCAGACGCGAGCAGCCGCACTCATTCAATAGCTTCTCTTTGATTCTTCTGCTCTCTCTGAAACGCTTCTCTTTCTCTCTCTGGATGTCACGCAGCCACACTTTTCACATTTATCGTACGCAGCGGTGCGCTCCACAGCTGAAAAGGAACGACACCTCTGACTCATACTCCTGGACACAAAAGCCTTCTCCTTGCATTGTCCTCATCCACTAGTTTCTTACTCCTCTCACCTGCAGGCCACCGCAACGCTCGCAGAGTGATACTAAGCAACAACAACAAAAAACAACAACAACAGATACATACCACACTCCATCGGCTATATATATTTTTTCTTTCTTTTGTTATTGTATTGAAGCTCAATGGCGGATGTCGCACTGGGCCTCGGCAGCGTGTTCTGCGGCTGTCAGGCCAATGTCTTCCTCCTCGAGCTCATTATCGGCGGCTCCCCCGACACCCTCTACGCTCTTACTTGTGCCCAGTACGTCAGCGTGGCCCTTCTCACCCTGCCGCTGCTGCTGCGGCTGAAGACACCGGCGGAGGATCTTGAAGGGGCGGCGAGCATGTTGCCCTTTGCGTGGCGTCGTGCCCGCATCCCATTGCGGCAGAAATTGATTCTTGCCGTAGTCGCGTGGGCCATGTCGGTGGCGAACAACATCGTCTTCAGCTTCGACGTCTCGGTGCCGCTGCACGCAACATTCCGCTCCTCCTCGCTGATGGTGAACATGCTGGCCGGCTTTCTTTTCCTGCAGCGCCGCTTCACCGTGCCGCAGGTGGTGTGTGCGAGTGCCATCTGCCTCGGTCTCGTCGCCTTGACTCTCGAAAAGACCCGAAAAGCACAGCGGGCGACGGCGGCGGCGTCCTCTCTGCTCCCGCCGCAGGCGCCGACGTGGCGCGGGGTGGTGGGTGTGGCGATTCTGGTTTCCACAACTTTTTGCACCGCCGGGCTTGGTGTTTTCCAGGAGCGCATGTACAGAGACGCGCGCCAGCAAGAGGCGGCGGCGAATTCGGCGAAGAGAATGAAGAAAAAGGACGACGACGCGGCTCCGATGTGGGCGGAAGCGCTTTGCACCTCGCATCTCTTTGCCCTCCCGCTTTTTCTTCTCTTCCCAACCCGCCTGGTGACGGAGTTCGGCCACGTGCAGCCGGCCAATCGCTGGCATCTCGTGCTGAACTGTCTGACCCAGCTCGTGTGCATTGCTGGTGTGTACGTCATGAACCACCGCACCTCTGCCTTCACGCTAACGCTGACGCTGACACTGCGCAAGCTCGCCACTGTCACCCTCTCTGTCCTCTACTTTGGACACTATCGTACGTTTACGCCAGTGGAATGGGTGGCAATGGTTGGTGCCTTGGCGGCGGGGGCGGCCTACCCTTTTGTGCCAAAGCCCCAGCCGGTGGCGGTGGCGGTGGCCGCCCCGCGGCGCAGTCGCAGCGCCTCCGCTGCCCGTAAACGCCTCAGATAAGCGACGCGTCACAGCAGAATAAACGAAAGGGGAAATACAAAAGGAGGAAGAAAAACGGACGAACAGCAGTAGTCCGTAGAGGTTCCGAGATTTTTTTTTGTTTGGAAATCCCACGTCTTTTGACGATGCTGCTGTACAGCTTGTTAAAGGATAGGTGCGTGAGAAAGCACTTGTTTTTTTTTTTTTTCACAAGACCCACCAGCACACTCAACTGCACATACACACAGCCACGCGCACACCTCCAAGCACACAAAAGCTATAATAATACTATTGCAAAGTTACGCGCTGCCGCCAAGATTTTAAGAGCAGCATGCAAATCTGTTGGTATACAACCACGATGTCAGACCGTACATAGTCTAACGCGGCTGTTGATGTGCACCTTCCCAAAAAACTGGTTGCGAATTTTACACCTTTCCGCAAGATGGAACACACAGGCATCTGGTGGAAGAGGCGTTGTGTTTCTGTACTAGCCAACGTGTCTTTCTTTTGCTTTCCTTCTTCTTCCCTCTCTTTGTGACGCACATTACGCCACACGCACATAAATTAACAACAACAGTACTCCGACAACTTTTACCCTCTGCGCCGTCGCGTGGTTCACGGCGGGCCTATTTGTTTACTCGCTAATAAAAACGTTTTTGTTGTTATGATACTACGAATCTAACGCAACCGAAGTGCACCGGTGAAAGCCATTAGACACCTTTTTACTTTATTCTCCTTTTGATTCATTTGCACCGTACATACCAAAAAAAAAAACCAGAAACCCACACGCACACAAACACATAGTTTAGACGGCGTGTGCGAGCATCCTCGATTTCCTCCCGCAGAGATGGCAACCACTACGGCACAACACAGCAGCAACACCACATGTGATCGGACACACACTGGAGATGACGGCGGCGACATCGATGACGACGTGGTGCGCTTCGTGGTACAGGACGGCACCGACACCCTCTACTTTTCTAGGCGGGCTCTTGTGCAGCACAGTCTTTTCTTTCGAAGGTACTTCGCACAACAGCCTTCTAGTCCGAGTGGCAGCACCGTTGTCCTACGCCACGTGACGGCAGCCGCTGCAGAGGCAGCCCTGCGTCTCTGCCACAGTCCCCACCACAGCGACGACGCGCTTTTCAAACGCCTGCTGCGGCAGCACCACGACGTACGTGCAGAAACTGCCGTGGGTGCGGCGACTGCTGGTCAGCTTCGAGCCGCACTGCGCTCTCTTATCTCGCTCTACGAGACCTGCGTGAAGTTCGAGCTTCACCACCACGCTCGCACCGTAGCGGGCGTATTAGCCGCTGATGTATCGGAGTCAACCGCGTTAGACGTGCTGAAAGCCTGCGCGCGCTACGCATCCGCGCTGCCGCTGGAGGTGCGGACACGTGTAGGGCTGCGCGAGCTTCTCGCTGCGTGTCGGCGTTGTCTCCCATCCGTCTGGTCTTCTGCTGGGGATGAGCGACGGTGGCGGCGGCTCTGTGTGCAGTACCCCGAGCTGCCCGCCTTGCTACGCACAGCTGTTGCTGCTCCTCCCCCCTCCACACCACCTGCAAATAGGAGCCACACAGCCATGCGCTCTCCGTTGATTTCCCCACCGCCCGACGAAAGCGAGAATGGTGCTTCTTCAAGGCGGGTTGTCGTGCACAGCACCGACGATGTGTGCGTAGCAGCGCCGGGCGTGCAGCCGACCGCACCACTCGTCGATGTCTTTGCCTACAACCTTCGACGCACAGAGGAACTCGCTCTCGCCGCACAGCGCCACCGCCGCACCATCGAGGATGAAGTAGCAGCCCTGCGCGCTGCGGATGCGGAGCTGCGCATACGTCTGAGTGAGGACGAGGCAGCTGCCGCCACATCCACTCGCTACCTTGATGCACGTGTCTACGTGCACGCACTGCGCGCCGCAGAGGCAGACATGCTCCGTCTGCACACCATTCTCCTCTCCTCGGCGGACATTTCATCATCCCGATCCATCTCGTCGCCATCGCGGCTGCACGCCCTTCGAAACCAGCTAGAGAGCGCTGCCGACGGTGCGGTGCGGCGCCGGCGCTCCGTTGAGGCCGAACTCGCAGAGGAAGAGAAACTCCTGCGCAGCCTCGACGAATCATTAGCGCTACTTCAAACACAGCAGTGAGCCGCGCAGCCAAAGTTTTTTGTGAACTTGCATCACAAGATTTCTTTTTGCTCTGCGAGTTGTGTCTAGCGCAGTCTCAAAAAAGGAAATGAAAAGCGCATTGTGTGGTGCACGTAAAGAAGGCGAACATGGAGCCGCCGTGTCAGCTGTGTGCTTCTCTTATGTATTTTGTGTGCTGGAGACGGTGCGCGGCTTGTGCTACGCAGGCGCGCGTCGACCCATGCAGTGGAGGGGGAATACGTCCCTCTTTGTTGCGGGCGGAGACACCGCCTTCAGTAGTTGTCCTGTCGATCTCCACGTGGCCTCTTTCCCCGGAAGCGTGGTGGCTGTGGTGCATTATGGGTTTTTGCGGCGAGCGCCAGAGAGAGAGAAGGGAACGACAGCGGGAGTTGTCGACAAGGCGTGAGCGTGTGATGCGACTGGTGCTCTTTGGATGCGTGCGAAGAGAAAAAGAAAACGCGCACGTGTGTTTCATTGCACTCGCGCATGCGTGCCATTGCTGCGTGCCCTGGACGAGCATGTGACATGGAAGTGTTCCATTTTTTCTTTTTTCGAAACGCGGCGCTGCTAGGGTGCCGCCTCCGCCTGTGCGCGAGGCCTGCGCTGAGATGAAGAGGGAGACACCACTGTCTTGTTCACCCACACACACACACACACACGCAAAAAGAAAAGAAGAAGAAGAAGTGAAACGAACAACGAAAAAAGAAAAAAAGAACATGAACAGCATCTAGAGGAGAGAAAAACACGCCGCGGAAGAGCGCTGTCCTTTGTGGTTTTGCGCGCAAGTGCGTGGCGGGTGTGAGAGACGCGCTGCGGATGCACGCAGCACGCGCTCGAATGTTGCGTCTGACGCTTCCACAGACATGTGAGATGACACCAAAAACAGAACTCCAACGCCACCTCCTTCTACTCTGCCCTCCTAACTTCGATTTATTTGTGGAATATGTTCTGCACGCATGCACACGCATTGAAACTACGCCCACACACACGTCGACGCGTGCCACCCAAACAGAGCTTAGCGCTTTCTTCAAACTTTAAACACACTTTCTCTTACCTTCCGACACTCGTACACGATGCGTGAGGCTATCTGCATTCACATCGGCCAGGCCGGTTGCCAGGTTGGTAACGCGTGCTGGGAGCTTTTCTGCCTTGAGCACGGCATTCAACCTGATGGTTCGATGCCGTCCGACAAGAGCATTGGCGTGGAGGATGATGCCTTCAACACGTTCTTCTCCGAGACGGGCGCCGGCAAGCACGTGCCGCGAGCCTTATATTTGGACCTCGAACCCACCGTTGTGGATGAGGTGCGCACTGGCACGTACCGCCAGCTGTTCAACCCCGAGCAGCTGGTGTCCGGCAAGGAGGACGCCGCGAACAACTACGCCCGTGGCCACTACACCATTGGCAAGGAGATCGTGGACCTCGCGCTCGACCGCATCCGCAAGCTGGCGGACAACTGCACGGGCCTGCAGGGCTTCATGGTGTTCCACGCCGTGGGCGGTGGCACGGGCTCTGGTCTGGGTGCGCTGCTGCTGGAGCGCCTGTCCGTGGACTACGGCAAGAAGTCGAAGCTGGGCTACACCGTGTACCCGAGCCCGCAGGTGTCGACCGCCGTCGTGGAGCCGTACAACTGCGTGCTGTCGACGCACTCGCTGCTCGAGCACACCGACGTCGCGACGATGCTGGACAACGAGGCGATCTACGACCTCACCCGCCGCAGCCTCGACATCGAGCGCCCGTCGTACACGAACGTGAACCGTCTGATCGGCCAGGTGGTGTCGTCGCTGACGGCGTCGCTGCGCTTCGACGGTGCGCTGAACGTGGACCTGACGGAGTTCCAGACCAACCTGGTGCCGTACCCGCGCATCCACTTCGTGCTGACGAGCTACGCGCCGGTGGTGTCTGCCGAGAAGGCCTACCACGAGCAGCTGTCTGTTGCCGACATCACGAACTCCGTGTTTGAGCCGGCTGGCATGCTGACCAAGTGCGATCCTCGCCACGGCAAGTACATGTCGTGCTGCCTGATGTACCGCGGTGACGTGGTGCCGAAGGATGTCAACGCTGCGATCGCCACGATCAAGACTAAAAGGACTATTCAGTTTGTAGATTGGTGTCCCACTGGCTTCAAGTGCGGCATCAACTACCAGCCGCCGACTGTCGTGCCCGGCGGTGACCTCGCGAAGGTGCAGCGCGCCGTGTGCATGATTGCGAACTCGACTGCCATCGCTGAGGTGTTCGCGCGCATCGACCACAAGTTCGACCTGATGTACAGCAAGCGTGCCTTCGTGCACTGGTACGTTGGTGAGGGCATGGAGGAGGGCGAGTTCTCTGAGGCGCGCGAGGATCTTGCTGCGCTGGAGAAGGACTACGAGGAGGTTGGCGCTGAGTCCGCTGACGACATGGGTGAGGAGGACGTTGAGGAGTACTAGAGTGATGTTGAGGGGGCACGACGCGTGTGACCGCTGACTGCCCCGCCTCCTCTCTCCCTTCGGCCCGCGTGCTGGGCACTCACCCCGCCTTCCTCTTTCTCCTTCTTTTTTCCCCACTCCTGGTGGGGTTTTTTTTTCTCTTTGAGGTGCCTCTGTGCTTTTCTCTCTCCCACCTACTCTTTTAGTGGTAGATGGGGGCGTGTGTGCGTTGGGACCCCTCTGTGTGGGCCACCCGCTTATCGCGCACGGAGGCAGCGGGAAAGGGTATGGCGAAGACCCATGTACCTGCGCGTGTACGCGTTCGCGCGCCTGCACACGCTTCTTTTTCTTCTTTCTTTGTGATAACCCCACAAGCAGCGGATGAAACTGTTACTGAGCGGTGCTTCTCCATAGAGACACCCAACACACGAGGGAGGGCAAAGAGAGGCCCGCTGCCCGGCACCCTTTGTGTGCGGCTGCCGGCTGACGGGCGCCGTCGACTACGCAGGCGACTGTGCCGAGTCTCCCGTCATCTTTCTTGCCAGCGCCGTCCCCTTTCTACGCGCTGCGGCCTTTAGCGTTTTGATGGGGCCAATGTGGGCAATTTGGAAAAACAAATGCTCCTTTTTTTTTTCCCATTGCTTTTGTTGATAGAAGAGTCGAGAACTATCTGTGCTTCTCTGTGTCTGTGTGTGTCCGACAAGCGTGAGCACGCCCATCCGTCTCCCGTTCCGTTCCTTCTCAATTTCTCTCGGCGTCCCACCCTCTCTCCTTCTCCCTCTTTCTCTATTTCTCCCTCTTCGTTTCTCTCTCCACCACAGCCCCTGTCCGTCACCCGTCCTCGTTGTAGCGTGTGCACCCCGCAAAAGTGCGCGGGTCACACTTGACGACAAACAAGCCGAGCGAACGCCATGTAGCGGCAGCTCGCCCTCAATGCGTGCGGGATGCTGCGCCCGCGCATGGCAGGAGGCCGCGGCCACGTGCCCCTTCACCCTCTGTGCACCGGCAACACCCTGGACCGGCTGCAGTGCCGGCAGCGTCTGCTACCACTATTTTTCTTTTTGTATCTACTCCTCCCTTTCCGCCCAGTGCAGCCCTTCCCGCCTGTCGGTCGGAAGCCGAGCCAAACCACTCGCCGCCGCGCGATGCCCGTACTTGGCCATTGATGAAACTGTGCAAACATTGATGGCACTGCGTGGACATTGATGGAACCGCGATGCCCGTGCGCGGAACTGCGTGGACATTGATGGAACCGCGATGCCCGTGCGTGGAACTGCGTGGACATTGCTGGAACCGCGATGCCCGTGCGCGGAACTGCGTGGACATTGCTGGAATTGCGTGGACATTGATGGAACCGCGATGCCCGTGCGTGGAGCTGCGTGGACATTGCTGGAATTGCGTGGACATTGCTGGAACCGCGATGCCCGTGCGCGGAACTGCGTGGACATTGATGGAACCGCGATGCCCGTGCGTGGAACTGCGTGGATATTAATGGAACCGCGATGCCCGTGCGTGGAACTGCGTGGACATTGATGGAACCGCGATGCCCGTGCATGGAACTGCGTGGACATTGATGGAACCGCGATGCCCGTGCATGGAACTGCGTGGACATTGATGGAACTGCGATGCCCGTGCGTGGAACTGCGTGGACATTGCTGGAACCGCGATGCCCGTGCGTGGAACTGCGTGGACATTGCTGGAACCGCGATGCCCGTGCGTGGAACTGCGTGGACATTGCTGGAACTGCGATGCCCGTGCGTGGAACTGCGTGGACATTGATGGAACCGCGATGCCCGTGCGTGGAACTGCGTGGACATTGATGGAACCGCGATGCCCGTGCGTGGAGCTGCGTGGACATTGCTGGAACCGCGATGCCCGTGCGTGGAACTGCGTGGACATTGCTGGAACCGCGATGCCCGTGCGTGGAACTGCGTGGACATTGATGGAACCGCGATGCCCGTGCATGGAACTGCGTGGACATTGATGGAACTGCGATGCCCGTGCGTGGAACTGCGTGGACATTGCTGGAACCGCGATGCCCGTGCGTGGAACTGCGTGGACATTGCTGGAACCGCGATGCCCGTGCGTGGAACTGCGTGGACATTGCTGGAACCGCGATGCCCGTGCATGGAACTGCGTGGACATTGATGGAACTGCGATGCCCGTGCGTGGAACTGCGTGGACATTGCTGGAACCGCGATGCCCGTGCGTGGAACTGCGTGGACATTGCTGGAACCGCGATGCCCGTGCGTGGAACTGCGTGGACATTGCTGGAACCGCGATGCCCGTGCGTGGAACTGCGTGGACATTGCTGGAACCGCGATGCCCGTGCGTGGAACTGCGTGGACATTGCTGGAACCGCGATGCCCGTGCGTGGAACTGCGTGGACATTGCTGGAACCGCGATGCCCGTGCGTGGAACTGCGTGGACATTGCTGGAACCGCGATGCCCGTGCGTGGAGCTGCGTGGACATTGATGGAACCGCGATGCCCGTGCGTGGAACTGCGTGGACATTGCTGGAACTGCGATGCCCGTGCGTGGAACTGCGTGGACATTGCTGGAACCGCGATGCCCGTGCGTGGAACTGCGTGGACATTGATGGAACCGCGATGCCCGTGCGTGGAACTGCGTGGACATTGATGGAACTGCGATGCCCGTGCGTGGAACTGCGTGGACATTGCTGGAACTGCGATGCCCGTGCGTGGAACTGCGTGGACATTGCTGGAACCGCGATGCCCGTGCGTGGAACTGCGTGGACATTGCTGGAACCGCGATGCCCGTGCGTGGAACTGCGTGGACATTGCTGGAACTGCGATGCCCGTGCGTGGAACTGCGTGGACATTGCTGGAACCGCGATGCCCGTGCGTGGAACTGCGTGGACATTGATGGAACTGCGATGCCCGTGCGTAGAACTGCGTGGACATTGATGGAACTGCGATGCCCGTGCGTGGAACTGCGTGGACATTGATGGAACCGCGATGCCCGTGCGTGGAACTGCGTGGACATTGCTGGAACCGCGATGCCCGTGCGTGGAGCTGCGTGGACATTGCTGGAACCGCGATGCCCGTGCGTGGAACTGCGTGGACATTGATGGAACTGCGATGCCCGTGCGTGGAACTGCGTGGACATTGATGGAACCGCGATGCCCGTGCGTGGAACTGCGTGGACATTGCTGGAACCGCGATGCCCGTGCATGGAACTGCGTGGACATTGATGGAACTGCGATGCCCGTGCGTGGAACTGCGTGGACATTGATGGAACCGCGATGCCCGTGCGTGGAACTGCGTGGACATTGCTGGAACCGCGATGCCCGTGCGTGGAACTGCGTGGACATTGCTGGAACCGCGATGCCCGTGCGTGGAACTGCGTGGACATTGCTGGAACCGCGATGCCCGTGCGTGGAACTGCGTGGACATTGATGGAACCGCGATGCCCGTGCGTGGAACTGCGTGGACATTGCTGGAACCGCGATGCCCGTGCGTGGAACTGCGTGGACATTGATGGAACCGCGATGCCCGTGCGTGGAACTGCGTGGACATTGATGGAACTGCGATGCCCGTGCGTGGAACTGCGTGGACATTGATGGAACCGCGATGCCCGTGCGTGGAACTGCGTGGACATTGCTGGAACCGCGATGCCCGTGCGTGGAACTGCGTGGACATTGCTGGAACCGCGATGCCCGTGCGTGGAACTGCGTGGACATTGCTGGAACCGCGATGCCCGTGCGTGGAACTGCGTGGACATTGCTGGAACCGCGATGCCCGTGCGTGGAACTGCGTGGACATTGCTGGAACCGCGATGCCCGTGCGTGGAACTGCGTGGACATTGATGGAACCGCGATGCCCGTGCGTGGAACTGCGTGGACATTGATGGAACCGCGATGCCCGTGCGTGGAACTGCGTGGACATTGATGGAACCGCGATGCCCGTGCGTGGAACTGCGTGGACATTGCTGGAACCGCGATGCCCGTGCGTGGAACTGCGTGGACATTGCTGGAACTGCGATGCCCGTGCGTGGAACTGCGTGGACATTGCTGGAACCGCGATGCCCGTGCGTGGAACTGCGTGGACATTGCTGGAACCGCGATGCCCGTGCGTGGAACTGCGTGGACATTGCTGGAACCGCGATGCCCGTGCGTGGAACTGCGTGGACATTGCTGGAACCGCGATGCCCGTGCGTGGAACTGCGTGGACATTGCTGGAACCGCGATGCCCGTGCGTGGAACTGCGTGGACATTGCTGGAACTGCGATGCCCGTGCGTGGAACTGCGTGGACATTGCTGGAACCGCGATGCCCGTGCGTGGAACTGCGTGGACATTGCTGGAACCGCGATGCCCGTGCGTGGAACTGCGTGGACATTGATGGAACCGCGATGCCCGTGCGTGGAACTGCGTGGACATTGATGGAACTGCGATGCCCGTGCGTGGAACTGCGTGGACATTGCTGGAACTGCGATGCCCGTGCGTGGAACTGCGTGGACATTGATGGAACCGCGATGCCCGTGCGTGGAACTGCGTGGACATTGCTGGAACCGCGATGCCCGTGCGTGGAACTGCGTGGACATTGATGGAACCGCGATGCCCGTGCGTGGAACTGCGTGGACATTGCGTGGAACTGCGTGGACATTGATGGAACCGCGATGCCCGTGCGTGGAACTGCGTGGACATTGCTGGAACCGCGATGCCCGTGCGTGGAACTGCGTGGACATTGATGGAACTGCGATGCCCGTGCGTGGAACTGCGTGGACATTGATGGAACCGCGATGCCCGTGCGTGGAACTGCGTGGACATTGCGTGGAACCGCGATGCCCGTGCGTGGAACTGCGTGGACATTGATGGAACTGCGATGCCCGTGCGTGGAACTGCGTGGACATTGCTGGAACTGCGATGCCCGTGCGTGGAACTGCGTGGACATTGCTGGAACCGCGATGCCCGTGCGTGGAACTGCGTGGACATTGCTGGAACCGCGATGCCCGTGCGTGGAACTGCGTGGACATTGCTGGAACCGCGATGCCCGTGCGTGGAACTGCGTGGACATTGATGGAACCGCGATGCCCGTGCGTGGAACTGCGTGGACATTGCTGGAACCGCGATGCCCGTGCGTGGAACTGCGTGGACATTGCTGGAACCGCGATGCCCGTGCGTGGAACTGCGTGGACATTGCTGGAACCGCGATGCCCGTGCGTGGAACTGCGTGGACATTGCTGGAACCGCGATGCCCGTGCGTGGAACTGCGTGGACATTGCTGGAACCGCGATGCCCGTGCGTGGAACTGCGTGGACATTGCTGGAACTGCGATGCCCGTGCGTGGAACTGCGTGGACATTGCTGGAACCGCGATGCCCGTGCGTGGAACTGCGTGGACATTGCTGGAACCGCGATGCCCGTGCGTGGAGCTGCGTGGACATTGCTGGAACCGCGATGCCCGTGCGTGGAACTGCGTGGACATTGCTGGAACCGCGATGCCCGTGCGTGGAACTGCGTGGACATTGCTGGAACCGCGATGCCCGTGCGTGGAACTGCGTGGACATTGCTGGAACCGCGATGCCCGTGCGTGGAACTGCGTGGACATTGCTGGAACCGCGATGCCCGTGCGTGGAACTGCGTGGACATTGCTGGAACCGCGATGCCCGTGCGTGGAACTGCGTGGACATTGCTGGAACCGCGATGCCCGTGCGTGGAACTGCGTGGACATTGCTGGAACTGCGATGCCCGTGCGTGGAACTGCGTGGACATTGCTGGAACCGCGATGCCCGTGCGTGGAACTGCGTGGACATTGCTGGAACCGCGATGCCCGTGCGTGGAGCTGCGTGGACATTGCTGGAACCGCGATGCCCGTGCGTGGAACTGCGTGGACATTGCTGGAACCGCGATGCCCGTGCGTGGAACTGCGTGGACATTGCTGGAACCGCGATGCCCGTGCGTGGAACTGCGTGGACATTGCTGGAACCGCGATGCCCGTGCGTGGAACTGCGTGGACATTGCTGGAACTGCGATGCCCGTGCGTGGAACTGCGTGGACATTGCTGGAACCGCGATGCCCGTGCGTGGAACTGCGTGGACATTGCTGGAACCGCGATGCCCGTGCGTGGAGCTGCGTGGACATTGCTGGAACCGCGATGCCCGTGCGTGGAACTGCGTGGACATTGATGGAACTGCGATGCCCGTGCGTGGAACTGCGTGGACATTGCTGGAACCGCGATGCCCGTGCGTGGAACTGCGTGGACATTGCTGGAACCGCGATGCCCGTGCGTGGAACTGCGTGGACATTGCTGGAACCGCGATGCCCGTGCGTGGAACTGCGTGGACATTGCTGGAACCGCGATGCCCGTGCGTGGAACTGCGTGGACATTGATGGAACCGCGATGCCCGTGCGTGGAACTGCGTGGACATTGCTGGAACCGCGATGCCCGTGCGTGGAACTGCGTGGACATTGCTGGAACTGCGATGCCCGTGCGTGGAACTGCGTGGACATTGCTGGAACCGCGATGCCCGTGCGTGGAGCTGCGTGGACATTGCTGGAACCGCGATGCCCGTGCGTGGAACTGCGTGGACATTGCTGGAACCGCGATGCCCGTGCGTGGAACTGCGTGGACATTGATGGAACCGCGATGCCCGTGCGTGGAACTGCGTGGACATTGCTGGAACCGCGATGCCCGTGCGTGGAACTGCGTGGACATTGCTGGAACTGCGTGGACATTGATGGAACCGCGATGCCCGTGCGTGGAACTGCGTGGACATTGCTGGAACTGCGTGGACATTGCTGGAACCGCGATGCCCGTGCGTGGAACTGCGTGGACATTGATGGAACCGCGATGCCCGTGCGTGGAACTGCGTGGATATTAATGGAACCGCGATGCCCGTGCGTGGAACTGCGTGGACATTGATGGAACCGCGATGCCCGTGCGTGGAGCTGCGTGGACATTGCTGGAACCGCGATGCCCGTGCGTGGAGCTGCGTGGACATTGCTGGAACCGCGATGCCCGTGCGTGGAACTGCGTGGACATTAATGGAACCGCGATGCCCGTGCGTGGAACTGCGTGGACATTGATGGAACCGCGATGCCCGTGCGTGGAACTGCGTGGACATTGCTGGAACCGCGATGCCCGTGCGTGGAACTGCGTGGACATTGCTGGAACCGCGATGCCCGTGCGTGGAACTGCGTGGACATTGCTGGAACCGCGATGCCCGTGCGTGGAACTGCGTGGACATTGCTGGAACCGCGATGCCCGTGCGTGGAACTGCGTGGACATTGCTGGAACCGCGATGCCCGTGCGTGGAGCTGCGTGGACATTGCTGGAACCGCGATGCCCGTGCGTGGAACTGCGTGGACATTGCTGGAACCGCGATGCCCGTGCGTGGAACTGCGTGGACATTGCTGGAACCGCGATGCCCGTGCGTGGAACTGCGTGGACATTGATGGAACCGCGATGCCCGTGCGTGGAACTGCGTGGACATTGCTGGAACCGCGATGCCCGTGCGTGGAACTGCGTGGACATTGATGGAACCGCGATGCCCGTGCGTGGAACTGCGTGGACATTGATGGAACCGCGATGCCCGTGCGTGGAACTGCGTGGACATTGCTGGAACCGCGATGCCCGTGCGTGGAACTGCGTGGACATTGCTGGAACCGCGATGCCCGTGCGTGGAGCTGCGTGGACATTGCTGGAACCGCGATGCCCGTGCGTGGAACTGCGTGGATATTAATGGAGCCGCGATGCCCGTGCGTGGAACTGCGTGGACATTGCTGGAACTGCGATGCCCGTGCGTGGAACTGCGTGGACATTGCTGGAACTGCGATGCCCGTGCGTGGAACTGCGTGGACATTGATGGAACTGCGATGCCCGTGCGTGGAACTGCGTGGACATTGATGGAACTGCGATGCCCGTGCGTGGAACTGCGTGGACATTGCTGGAACCGCGATGCCCGTGCGTGGAACTGCGTGGACATTGATGGAACCGCGATGCCCGTGCGTGGAGCTGCGTGGACATTGCTGGAACTGCGTGGACATTGCTGGAATTGCGTGGACATTGCTGGAACCGCGATGCCCGTGCGCGGAACTGCGTGGACATTGATGGAACTGCGATGCCCGTGCGTGGAACTGCGTGGACATTGCTGGAACCGCGATGCCCGTGCGTGGAACTGCGTGGACATTGATGGAACCGCGATGCCCGTGCGTGGAACTGCGTGGACATTGCTGGAACTGCGATGCCATTGCGTGGAATTGCGTGGACATTGATGGAACTGCGATGCCCGTGCGTGGAACTGCGTGGACATTGATGGAACCGCGATGCCCGTACGTGGAACTGCGTGGACATTGATGGATCCGCGATGCCCGTGCGTGGAACTGCGTGGACATTGCTGGAACTGCGATGCCCGTGCGTGGAACTGCGTGGACATTGCTGGAACCGCGATGCCCGTGCGTGGAACTGCGTGGACATTGCTGGAACTGCGATGCCCGTGCGTAGAACTGCGTGGACATTGATGGAACCGCGATGCCCGTGCGTGGAGCTGCGTGGACATTGATGGAACTGCGATGCCCGTGCGTGGAACTGCGTGGACATTGATGGAACTGCGATGCCCGTGCGTGGAACTGCGTGGACATTGCTGGAACCGCGATGCCCGTGCGTGGAACTGCGTGGACATTGATGGAACCGCGATGCCCGTGCGTGGAGCTGCGTGGACATTGCTGGAACTGCGTGGACATTGCTGGAATTGCGTGGACATTGCTGGAACCGCGATGCCCGTGCGTGGAACTGCGTGGACATTGATGGAACCGCGATGCCCGTGCGTGGAACTGCGTGGACATTGCTGGAACTGCGTGGACATTGCTGGAATTGCGTGGACATTGCTGGAACCGCGATGCCCGTGCGTGGAACTGCGTGGACATTGATGGAACCGCGATGCCCGTGCGCGGAACTGCGTGGACATTGATGGAACCGCGATGCCCGTGCGTGGAACTGCGTGGACATTGCTGGAACCGCGATGCCCGTGCGCGGAACTGCGTGGACATTGCTGGAATTGCGTGGACATTGATGGAACCGCGATGCCCGTGCGTGGAGCTGCGTGGACATTGCTGGAATTGCGTGGACATTGCTGGAACCGCGATGCCCGTGCGCGGAACTGCGTGGACATTGATGGAACCGCGATGCCCGTGCGTGGAACTGCGTGGATATTAATGGAACCGCGATGCCCGTGCGTGGAACTGCGTGGACATTGATGGAACCGCGATGCCCGTGCATGGAACTGCGTGGACATTGATGGAACCGCGATGCCCGTGCATGGAACTGCGTGGACATTGCTGGAACTGCGATGCCCGTGCGTGGAACTGCGTGGACATTGCTGGAACTGCGATGCCCGTGCGTGGAACTGCGTGGACATTGCTGGAACTGCGATGCCCGTGCGTGGAACTGCGTGGACATTGCTGGAACCGCGATGCCCGTGCGTGGAACTGCGTGGACATTGCTGGAACTGCGATGCCCGTGCGTGGAACTGCGTGGACATTGCTGGAACCGCGATGCCCGTGCGTGGAACTGCGTGGACATTGATGGAACCGCGATGCCCGTGCGTGGAACTGCGTGGACATTGCTGGAACCGCGATGCCCGTGCGTGGAACTGCGTGGACATTGCTGGAATTGCGTGGACATTGATGGAACCGCGATGCCCGTGCGTGGAGCTGCGTGGACATTGCTGGAATTGCGTGGACATTGCTGGAACCGCGATGCCCGTGCGCGGAACTGCGTGGACATTGATGGAACCGCGATGCCCGTGCGTGGAACTGCGTGGACATTGCTGGAACTGCGATGCCCGTGCGTGGAACTGCGTGGACATTGCTGGAACCGCGATGCCCGTGCGTGGAACTGCGTGGACATTGCTGGAACCGCGATGCCCGTGCGTGGAACTGCGTGGACATTGATGGAACCGCGATGCCCGTGCGTGGAACTGCGTGGACATTGATGGAACTGCGATGCCCGTGCGTGGAACTGCGTGGACATTGCTGGAACTGCGATGCCCGTGCGTGGAACTGCGTGGACATTGCTGGAACTGCGATGCCCGTGCGTGGAACTGCGTGGACATTGCTGGAACCGCGATGCCCGTGCGTGGAACTGCGTGGACATTGATGGAACTGCGATGCCCGTGCGTGGAACTGCGTGGACATTGCTGGAACCGCGATGCCCGTGCGTGGAACTGCGTGGACATTGATGGAACTGCGATGCCCGTGCGTAGAACTGCGTGGACATTGATGGAACCGCGATGCCCGTGCGTGGAACTGCGTGGACATTGATGGAACCGCGATGCCCGTGCGTGGAACTGCGTGGACATTGCTGGAACCGCGATGCCCGTGTGTGGAGCTGCGTGGACATTGCTGGAACCGCGATGCCCGTGCGTGGAACTGCGTGGACATTGATGGAACTGCGATGCCCGTGCGTGGAACTGCGTGGACATTGCTGGAACCGCGATGCCCGTGCGTGGAACTGCGTGGACATTGCTGGAACCGCGATGCCCGTGCGTGGAACTGCGTGGACATTGCTGGAACCGCGATGCCCGTGCGTGGAACTGCGTGGACATTGCTGGAACCGCGATGCCCGTGCGTGGAACTGCGTGGACATTGATGGAACCGCGATGCCCGTGCGTGGAACTGCGTGGACATTGATGGAACTGCGATGCCCGTGCGTGGAACTGCGTGGACATTGCTGGAACTGCGATGCCCGTGCGTGGAACTGCGTGGACATTGATGGAACCGCGATGCCCGTGCGTGGAACTGCGTGGACATTGCTGGAACCGCGATGCCCGTGCGTGGAACTGCGTGGACATTGATGGAACTGCGATGCCCGTGCGTGGAACTGCGTGGACATTGCTGGAACTGCGATGCCCGTGCGTGGAACTGCGTGGACATTGCTGGAACTGCGATGCCCGTGCGTGGAACTGCGTGGACATTGATGGAACCGCGATGCCCGTGCGTGGAACTGCGTGGACATTGCTGGAACCGCGATGCCCGTGCGTGGAACTGCGTGGACATTGCTGGAACTGCGATGCCCGTGCGTGGAACTGCGTGGACATTGATGGATCCGCGATGCCCGTGCGTGGAACTGCGTGGACATTGCTGGAACTGCGATGCCCGTGCGCGGAACTGCGTGGACATTGATGGAACCGCGATGCCCGTGCGTGGAACTGCGTGGACATTGCTGGAACTGCGTGGACATTGCTGGAACCGCGATGCCCGTGCGCGGAACTGCGTGGACATTGCTGGAACCGCGATGCCCGTGCGTGGAACTGCGTGGACATTGATGGAACTGCGATGCCCGTGCGTAGAACTGCGTGGACATTGATGGAACCGCGATGCCCGTGCGTGGAACTGCGATGCCCGTGCGTGGAACCGCGATGCCCGTGCGTGGAACTGCGTGGACATTGCTGGAACCGCGATGCCCGTGCGTGGAACTGCGTGGACATTGATGGAACCGCGATGCCCGTGCGTGGAACTGCGTGGACATTGCTGGAACTGCGATGCCCGTGCGTGGAACTGCGTGGACATTGCTGGAACTGCGATGCCCGTGCGTAGAACTGCGTGGACATTGATGGAACCGCGATGCCCGTGCGTGGAACTGCGTGGACATTGATGGAACCGCGATGCCCGTGCGTGGAACTGCGTGGACATTGCTGGAACCGCGATGCCCGTGCGTGGAACTGCGTGGACATTGCTGGAACCGCGATGCCCGTGCGTGGAGCTGCGTGGACATTGCTGGAATTGCGTGGACATTGCTGGAACCGCGATGCCCGTGCGTGGAACTGCGTGGACATTGCTGGAACCGCGATGCCCGTGCGTGGAGCTGCGTGGACATTGCTGGAACCGCGATGCCCGTGCGTGGAACTGCGTGGACATTGATGGAACTGCGATGCCCGTGCGTGGAACTGCGTGGACATTGCTGGAACCGCGATGCCCGTGCGTGGAACTGCGTGGACATTGCTGGAACCGCGATGCCCGTGCGTGGAACTGCGTGGACATTGCTGGAACCGCGATGCCCGTGCGTGGAACTGCGTGGACATTGCTGGAACCGCGATGCCCGTGCGTGGAACTGCGTGGACATTGCTGGAACCGCGATGCCCGTGCGTGGAACTGCGTGGACATTGCTGGAACTGCGATGCCCGTGCGTGGAACTGCGTGGACATTGCTGGAACTGCGATGCCCGTGCGTGGAACTGCGTGGACATTGCTGGAACCGCGATGCCCGTGCGTGGAACTGCGTGGACATTGATGGAACTGCGATGCCCGTGCGTGGAACTGCGTGGACATTGCTGGAACTGCGATGCCCGTGCGTGGAGCTGCGTGGACATTGATGGAACCGCGATGCCCGTGCGTGGAACTGCGTGGACATTGCTGGAACCGCGATGCCCGTGCGTGGAGCTGCGTGGACATTGCTGGAACTGCGATGCCCGTGCGTGGAACTGCGTGGACATTGCTGGAACCGCGATGCCCGTGCGTGGAACTGCGTGGACATTGATGGAACTGCGATGCCCGTGCGTGGAACTGCGTGGACATTGATGGAACCGCGATGCCCGTGCGTGGAACTGCGTGGACATTGCTGGAACTGCGATGCCCGTGCGTGGAACTGCGTGGACATTGCTGGAACCGCGATGCCCGTGCGTGGAACTGCGTGGACATTGCTGGAACCGCGATGCCCGTGCGTGGAACTGCGTGGACATTGCTGGAACTGCGATGCCCGTGCGTGGAACTGCGTGGACATTGCTGGAACCGCGATGCCCGTGCGTGGAACTGCGTGGACATTGCTGGAACCGCGATGCCCGTGCGTGGAACTGCGTGGACATTGATGGAACCGCGATGCCCGTGCGTGGAACTGCGTGGACATTGATGGAACTGCGATGCCCGTGCGTGGAACTGCGTGGACATTGCTGGAACTGCGATGCCCGTGCGTGGAACTGCGTGGACATTGATGGAACCGCGATGCCCGTGCGTGGAACTGCGTGGACATTGCTGGAACCGCGATGCCCGTGCGTGGAACTGCGTGGACATTGCTGGAACCGCGATGCCCGTGCGTGGAACTGCGTGGACATTGCTGGAACCGCGATGCCCGTGCGTGGAACTGCGTGGACATTGCTGGAACCGCGATGCCCGTGCGTGGAACTGCGTGGACATTGCTGGAACCGCGATGCCCGTGCGTGGAACTGCGTGGACATTGCTGGAACCGCGATGCCCGTGCGTGGAACTGCGTGGACATTGCTGGAACCGCGATGCCCGTGCGTGGAACTGCGTGGACATTGATGGAACTGCGATGCCCGTGCGTGGAACTGCGTGGACATTGCTGGAACTGCGATGCCCGTGCGTGGAACTGCGTGGACATTGATGGAACCGCGATGCCCGTGCGTGGAACTGCGTGGACATTGCTGGAACCGCGATGCCCGTGCGTGGAACTGCGTGGACATTGATGGAACCGCGATGCCCGTGCGTGGAACTGCGTGGACATTGCTGGAACTGCGATGCCCGTGCGTGGAACTGCGTGGACATTGCTGGAACTGCGATGCCCGTGCGTAGAACTGCGTGGACATTGATGGAACCGCGATGCCCGTGCGTGGAACTGCGTGGACATTGATGGAACCGCGATGCCCGTGCGTGGAACTGCGTGGACATTGCTGGAACCGCGATGCCCGTGCGTGGAGCTGCGTGGACATTGCTGGAACCGCGATGCCCGTGCGTGGAACTGCGTGGACATTGATGGAACTGCGATGCCCGTGCGTGGAACTGCGTGGACATTGCTGGAACCGCGATGCCCGTGCGTGGAACTGCGTGGACATTGCTGGAACCGCGATGCCCGTGCGTGGAACTGCGTGGACATTGCTGGAACCGCGATGCCCGTGCGTGGAACTGCGTGGACATTGCTGGAACCGCGATGCCCGTGCGTGGAACTGCGTGGACATTGCTGGAACCGCGATGCCCGTGCGTGGAACTGCGTGGACATTGATGGAACCGCGATGCCCGTGCGTGGAACTGCGTGGACATTGCTGGAACTGCGTGGACATTGCTGGAACCGCGATGCCCGTGCGCGGAACTGCGTGGACATTGCTGGAACCGCGATGCCCGTGCGTGGAACTGCGTGGACATTGATGGAACTGCGATGCCCGTGCGTAGAACTGCGTGGACATTGATGGAACCGCGATGCCCGTGCGTGGAACCGCGATGCCCGTGCGTGGAACTGCGTGGACATTGCTGGAACTGCGATGCCCGTGCGTGGAACTGCGTGGACATTGATGGAACCGCGATGCCCGTGCGTGGAACTGCGTGGACATTGATGGAACCGCGATGCCCGTGCGTGGAACTGCGTGGACATTGCTGGAACTGCGATGCCCGTGCGTGGAACTGCGTGGACATTGCTGGAACTGCGATGCCCGTGCGTAGAACTGCGTGGACATTGATGGAACCGCGATGCCCGTGCGTGGAACTGCGTGGACATTGATGGAACCGCGATGCCCGTGCGTGGAACTGCGTGGACATTGCTGGAACCGCGATGCCCGTGCGTGGAGCTGCGTGGACATTGCTGGAACCGCGATGCCCGTGCGTGGAACTGCGTGGACATTGATGGAACTGCGATGCCCGTGCGTGGAACTGCGTGGACATTGCTGGAACCGCGATGCCCGTGCGTGGAACTGCGTGGACATTGCTGGAACCGCGATGCCCGTGCGTGGAACTGCGTGGACATTGCTGGAACCGCGATGCCCGTGCGTGGAACTGCGTGGACATTGCTGGAACCGCGATGCCCGTGCGTGGAACTGCGTGGACATTGCTGGAACCGCGATGCCCGTGCGTGGAACTGCGTGGACATTGATGGAACCGCGATGCCCGTGCGTGGAACTGCGTGGACATTGCTGGAACTGCGATGCCCGTGCGTGGAACTGCGTGGACATTGCTGGAACTGCGATGCCCGTGCGTGGAGCTGCGTGGACATTGATGGAACTGCGATGCCCGTGCGTGGAACTGCGTGGACATTGATGGAACTGCGATGCCCGTGCGTGGAACTGCGTGGACATTGATGGAACTGCGATGCCCGTGTGCTGAGGTGGGCGGATCTGAAATGTGTCGCATGGTAGGTTTCGTTTGAGCTTGTTGCACTTGTGTCTCTCTTTCGGAACGCGGCGCTGCTAGGGTGCCGCCTCCGCCTGTATGCGAGGCCTGCGCTGGGATGAAGAGGGAAACACCAGTTTCTTGTTCACCCAGACACATATGCAAAAAGAAAAGAAGAAGAAGAAGTGAAGCGAACAACGAAAAAAGAAAAAAAGAATATGAACAGCATCTAGAGGAGAGAAAAACACGCCGCGGAAGAGCGCTGTCCTTTGTGGTTTTGCGCGCAAGTGCGTGGCGGGTGTGAGAGACGCGCTGCGGATGCACGCAGCACGCGCTCGAATGTTGCGTCTGACGCTTCCACAGACATGTGAGATGACACCAAAAACAGAACTCCAACGCCACCTCCTTCTACTCTGCCCTCCTAACTTCGATTTATTTGCGGAATATGTTCTGCACGCATGCACACGCATTGAAACTACGCCCACACACACGTCGACGCGTGCCACCCAAACAGAGCTTAGCGCTTTCTTCAAACTTTAAACACACTTTCTCTTACCTTCCGACACTCGTACACGATGCGTGAGGCTATCTGCATTCACATCGGCCAGGCCGGTTGCCAGGTTGGTAACGCGTGCTGGGAGCTTTTCTGCCTTGAGCACGGCATTCAACCTGATGGTTCGATGCCGTCCGACAAGAGCATTGGCGTGGAGGATGATGCCTTCAACACGTTCTTCTCCGAGACGGGCGCCGGCAAGCACGTGCCGCGAGCCTTATATTTGGACCTCGAACCCACCGTTGTGGATGAGGTGCGCACTGGCACGTACCGCCAGCTGTTCAACCCCGAGCAGCTGGTGTCCGGCAAGGAGGACGCCGCGAACAACTACGCCCGTGGCCACTACACCATTGGCAAGGAGATCGTGGACCTCGCGCTCGACCGCATCCGCAAGCTGGCGGACAACTGCACGGGCCTGCAGGGCTTCATGGTGTTCCACGCCGTGGGCGGTGGCACGGGCTCTGGTCTGGGTGCGCTGCTGCTGGAGCGCCTGTCCGTGGACTACGGCAAGAAGTCGAAGCTGGGCTACACCGTGTACCCGAGCCCGCAGGTGTCGACCGCCGTCGTGGAGCCGTACAACTGCGTGCTGTCGACGCACTCGCTGCTCGAGCACACCGACGTCGCGACGATGCTGGACAACGAGGCGATCTACGACCTCACCCGCCGCAGCCTCGACATCGAGCGCCCGTCGTACACGAACGTGAACCGTCTGATCGGCCAGGTGGTGTCGTCGCTGACGGCGTCGCTGCGCTTCGACGGTGCGCTGAACGTGGACCTGACGGAGTTCCAGACCAACCTGGTGCCGTACCCGCGCATCCACTTCGTGCTGACGAGCTACGCGCCGGTGGTGTCTGCCGAGAAGGCCTACCACGAGCAGCTGTCTGTTGCCGACATCACGAACTCCGTGTTTGAGCCGGCTGGCATGCTGACCAAGTGCGATCCTCGCCACGGCAAGTACATGTCGTGCTGCCTGATGTACCGCGGTGACGTGGTGCCGAAGGATGTCAACGCTGCGATCGCCACGATCAAGACTAAAAGGACTATTCAGTTTGTAGATTGGTGTCCCACTGGCTTCAAGTGCGGCATCAACTACCAGCCGCCGACTGTCGTGCCCGGCGGTGACCTCGCGAAGGTGCAGCGCGCCGTGTGCATGATTGCGAACTCGACTGCCATCGCTGAGGTGTTCGCGCGCATCGACCACAAGTTCGACCTGATGTACAGCAAGCGTGCCTTCGTGCACTGGTACGTTGGTGAGGGCATGGAGGAGGGCGAGTTCTCTGAGGCGCGCGAGGATCTTGCTGCGCTGGAGAAGGACTACGAGGAGGTTGGCGCTGAGTCCGCTGACGACATGGGTGAGGAGGACGTTGAGGAGTACTAGAGTGATGTTGAGGGGGCACGACGCGTGTGACCGCTGACTGCCCCGCCTCCTCTCTCCCTTCGGCCCGCGTGCTGGGCACTCACCCCGCCTTCCTCTTTCTCCTTCTTTTTTTCCCCACTCCTGGTGGGGTTTTTTTTTTCTCTTTGAGGTGCCTCTGTGCTTTTCTCTCTCCCACCTACTCTTTTAGTGGTAGATGGGGGCGTGTGTGCGTTGGGACCCCTCTGTGTGGGCCACCCGCTTATCGCGCACGGAGGCAGCGGGAAAGGGTATGGCGAAGACCCATGTACCTGCGCGTGTACGCGTTCGCGCGCCTGCACACGCTTCTTTTTCTTCTTTCTTTGTGATAACCCCACAAGCAGCGGATGAAACTGTTACTGAGCGGTGCTTCTCCATAGAGACACCCAACACACGAGGGAGGGCAAAGAGAGGCCCGCTGCCCGGCACCCTTTGTGTGCGGCTGCCGGCTGACGGGCGCCGTCGACTACGCAGGCGACTGTGCCGAGTCTCCCGTCATCTTTCTTGCCAGCGCCGTCCCCTTTCCACGCGCTGCGGCCTTTAGCGTTTTGATGGGGCCAATGTGGGCAATTTGGAAAAACAAATGCTCCTTTTTTTTTTCCCATTGCTTTTGTTGATAGAAGAGTCGAGAACTATCTGTGCTTCTCTGTGTCTGTGTGTGTCCGACAAGCGTGAGCACGCCCATCCGTCTCCCGTTCCGTTCCTTCTCAATTTCTCTCGGCGTCCCACCCTCTCTCCTTCTCCCTCTTTCTCTATTTCTCCCTCTTCGTTTCTCTCTCCACCACAGCCCCTGTCCGTCACCCGTCCTCGTTGTAGCGTGTGCACCCCGCAAAAGTGCGCGGGTCACACTTGACGACAAACAAGCCGAGCGAACGCCATGTAGCGGCAGCTCGCCCTCAATGCGTGCGGGATGCTGCGCCCGCGCATGGCAGGAGGCCGCGGCCACGTGCCCCTTCACCCTCTGTGCACCGGCAACACCCTGGACCGGCTGCAGTGCCGGCAGCGTCTGCTACCACTATTTTTCTTTTTGTATCTACTCCTCCCTTTCCGCCCAGTGCAGCCCTTCCCGCCTGTCGGTCGGAAGCCGAGCCAAACCACTCGCCGCCGCGCGATGCCCGTACTTGGCCATTGATGAAACTGTGCAAACATTGATGGCACTGCGTGGACATTGATGGAACCGCGATGCCCGTGCGCGGAACTGCGTGGACATTGATGGAACCGCGATGCCCGTGCGTGGAACTGCGTGGACATTGCTGGAACCGCGATGCCCGTGCGCGGAACTGCGTGGACATTGCTGGAATTGCGTGGACATTGATGGAACCGCGATGCCCGTGCGTGGAGCTGCGTGGACATTGCTGGAATTGCGTGGACATTGCTGGAACCGCGATGCCCGTGCGTGGAACTGCGTGGACATTGATGGAACCGCGATGCCCGTGCGTGGAACTGCGTGGATATTAATGGAACCGCGATGCCCGTGCGTGGAACTGCGTGGACATTGATGGAACCGCGATGCCCGTGCATGGAACTGCGTGGACATTGATGGAACCGCGATGCCCGTGCATGGAACTGCGTGGACATTGCTGGAACTGCGATGCCCGTGCGTGGAACTGCGTGGACATTGCTGGAACCGCGATGCCCGTGCGTGGAACTGCGTGGACATTGCTGGAACCGCGATGCCCGTGCGTGGAACTGCGTGGACATTGCTGGAACTGCGATGCCCGTGCGTGGAACTGCGTGGACATTGATGGAACCGCGATGCCCGTGCGTGGAACTGCGTGGACATTGCTGGAACTGCGATGCCCGTGCGTGGAACTGCGTGGACATTGCTGGAACTGCGATGCCCGTGCGTGGAACTGCGTGGACATTGCTGGAACTGCGATGCCCGTGCGTGGAACTGCGTGGACATTGCTGGAACCGCGATGCCCGTGCGTGGAACTGCGTGGACATTGCTGGAACCGCGATGCCCGTGCGTGGAACTGCGTGGACATTGATGGAACCGCGATGCCCGTGCGTGGAACTGCGTGGACATTGCTGGAACCGCGATGCCCGTGCGTGGAACTGCGTGGACATTGCTGGAATTGCGTGGACATTGATGGAACCGCGATGCCCGTGCGTGGAGCTGCGTGGACATTGCTGGAATTGCGTGGACATTGCTGGAACCGCGATGCCCGTGCGCGGAACTGCGTGGACATTGATGGAACCGCGATGCCCGTGCGTGGAACTGCGTGGACATTGCTGGAACTGCGATGCCCGTGCGTGGAACTGCGTGGACATTGCTGGAACCGCGATGCCCGTGCGTGGAACTGCGTGGACATTGCTGGAACCGCGATGCCCGTGCGTGGAACTGCGTGGACATTGATGGAACCGCGATGCCCGTGCGTGGAACTGCGTGGACATTGATGGAACTGCGATGCCCGTGCGTGGAACTGCGTGGACATTGATGGAACCGCGATGCCCGTGCGTGGAACTGCGTGGACATTGCTGGAACCGCGATGCCCGTGTGTGGAGCTGCGTGGACATTGCTGGAACCGCGATGCCCGTGCGTGGAACTGCGTGGACATTGATGGAACTGCGATGCCCGTGCGTGGAACTGCGTGGACATTGCTGGAACCGCGATGCCCGTGCGTGGAACTGCGTGGACATTGCTGGAACCGCGATGCCCGTGCGTGGAACTGCGTGGACATTGCTGGAACCGCGATGCCCGTGCGTGGAACTGCGTGGACATTGCTGGAACCGCGATGCCCGTGCGTGGAACTGCGTGGACATTGCTGGAACCGCGATGCCCGTGCGTGGAACTGCGTGGACATTGCTGGAACTGCGATGCCCGTGCGTGGAACTGCGTGGACATTGCTGGAACCGCGATGCCCGTGTGTGGAGCTGCGTGGACATTGCTGGAACCGCGATGCCCGTGCGTGGAACTGCGTGGACATTGATGGAACTGCGATGCCCGTGCGTGGAACTGCGTGGACATTGCTGGAACCGCGATGCCCGTGCGTGGAACTGCGTGGACATTGCTGGAACCGCGATGCCCGTGCGTGGAACTGCGTGGACATTGCTGGAACCGCGATGCCCGTGCGTGGAGCTGCGTGGACATTGCTGGAACCGCGATGCCCGTGCGTGGAACTGCGTGGACATTGATGGAACTGCGATGCCCGTGCGTGGAACTGCGTGGACATTGATGGAACCGCGATGCCCGTGCGTGGAACTGCGTGGACATTGCTGGAACCGCGATGCCCGTGCATGGAACTGCGTGGACATTGATGGAACTGCGATGCCCGTGCGTGGAACTGCGTGGACATTGATGGAACCGCGATGCCCGTGCGTGGAACTGCGTGGACATTGCTGGAACCGCGATGCCCGTGCGTGGAACTGCGTGGACATTGCTGGAACCGCGATGCCCGTGCGTGGAACTGCGTGGACATTGCTGGAACCGCGATGCCCGTGCGTGGAACTGCGTGGACATTGATGGAACCGCGATGCCCGTGCGTGGAACTGCGTGGACATTGCTGGAACCGCGATGCCCGTGCATGGAACTGCGCGGACATTGATGGAACTGCGATGCCCGTGCGCGGAACTGCGTGGACATTGATGGAACCGCGATGCCCGTGCGTGGAACTGCGTGGATATTAATGGAACCGCGATGCCCGTGCGTGGAACTGCGTGGACATTGATGGAACCGCGATGCCCGTGCATGGAACTGCGTGGACATTGATGGAACCGCGATGCCCGTGCATGGAACTGCGTGGACATTGATGGAACTGCGATGCCCGTGCGTGGAACTGCGTGGACATTGCTGGAACCGCGATGCCCGTGCGTGGAACTGCGTGGACATTGCTGGAACCGCGATGCCCGTGCGTGGAACTGCGTGGACATTGCTGGAACTGCGATGCCCGTGCGTGGAACTGCGTGGACATTGATGGAACCGCGATGCCCGTGCGTGGAACTGCGTGGACATTGCTGGAACTGCGATGCCCGTGCGTGGAACTGCGTGGACATTGCTGGAACTGCGATGCCCGTGCGTGGAACTGCGTGGACATTGCTGGAACTGCGATGCCCGTGCGTGGAACTGCGTGGACATTGCTGGAACCGCGATGCCCGTGCGTGGAACTGCGTGGACATTGCTGGAACCGCGATGCCCGTGCGTGGAACTGCGTGGACATTGATGGAACCGCGATGCCCGTGCGTGGAACTGCGTGGACATTGCTGGAACCGCGATGCCCGTGCGTGGAACTGCGTGGACATTGCTGGAATTGCGTGGACATTGATGGAACCGCGATGCCCGTGCGTGGAGCTGCGTGGACATTGCTGGAATTGCGTGGACATTGCTGGAACCGCGATGCCCGTGCGCGGAACTGCGTGGACATTGATGGAACCGCGATGCCCGTGCGTGGAACTGCGTGGACATTGCTGGAACTGCGATGCCCGTGCGTGGAACTGCGTGGACATTGCTGGAACCGCGATGCCCGTGCGTGGAACTGCGTGGACATTGCTGGAACCGCGATGCCCGTGCGTGGAACTGCGTGGACATTGATGGAACCGCGATGCCCGTGCGTGGAACTGCGTGGACATTGATGGAACTGCGATGCCCGTGCGTGGAACTGCGTGGACATTGATGGAACCGCGATGCCCGTGCGTGGAACTGCGTGGACATTGCTGGAACCGCGATGCCCGTGTGTGGAGCTGCGTGGACATTGCTGGAACCGCGATGCCCGTGCGTGGAACTGCGTGGACATTGATGGAACTGCGATGCCCGTGCGTGGAACTGCGTGGACATTGCTGGAACCGCGATGCCCGTGCGTGGAACTGCGTGGACATTGCTGGAACCGCGATGCCCGTGCGTGGAACTGCGTGGACATTGCTGGAACCGCGATGCCCGTGCGTGGAACTGCGTGGACATTGCTGGAACCGCGATGCCCGTGCGTGGAACTGCGTGGACATTGCTGGAACCGCGATGCCCGTGCGTGGAACTGCGTGGACATTGCTGGAACCGCGATGCCCGTGCGTGGAACTGCGTGGACATTGCTGGAACCGCGATGCCCGTGCGTGGAACTGCGTGGACATTGATGGAACTGCGATGCCCGTGCGTGGAACTGCGTGGACATTGCTGGAACCGCGATGCCCGTGCGTGGAACTGCGTGGACATTGCTGGAACCGCGATGCCCGTGCGTGGAACTGCGTGGACATTGCTGGAACCGCGATGCCCGTGCGTGGAACTGCGTGGACATTGCTGGAACCGCGATGCCCGTGCGTGGAACTGCGTGGACATTGCTGGAACCGCGATGCCCGTGCGTGGAACTGCGTGGACATTGCTGGAACCGCGATGCCCGTGCGTGGAACTGCGTGGACATTGCTGGAACTGCGATGCCCGTGCGTGGAACTGCGTGGACATTGATGGAACCGCGATGCCCGTGCGTGGAACTGCGTGGACATTGCTGGAACCGCGATGCCCGTGCGTGGAACTGCGTGGACATTGATGGAACCGCGATGCCCGTGCGTGGAACTGCGTGGACATTGATGGAACTGCGATGCCCGTGCGTGGAACTGCGTGGACATTGCTGGAACTGCGATGCCCGTGCGTGGAACTGCGTGGACATTGATGGAACCGCGATGCCCGTGCGTGGAACTGCGTGGACATTGCTGGAACCGCGATGCCCGTGCGTGGAACTGCGTGGACATTGCTGGAACTGCGATGCCCGTGCGTGGAACTGCGTGGACATTGATGGAACCGCGATGCCCGTGCGTGGAACTGCGTGGACATTGCTGGAACCGCGATGCCCGTGCGTGGAACTGCGTGGACATTGCTGGAACCGCGATGCCCGTGCGTGGAACTGCGTGGACATTGATGGAACTGCGATGCCCGTGCGTGGAACTGCGTGGACATTGCTGGAACTGCGATGCCCGTGCGTGGAACTGCGTGGACATTGATGGAACCGCGATGCCCGTGCGTGGAACTGCGTGGACATTGCTGGAACCGCGATGCCCGTGCGTGGAACTGCGTGGACATTGCTGGAACTGCGATGCCCGTGCGTGGAACTGCGTGGACATTGATGGAACCGCGATGCCCGTGCGTGGAACTGCGTGGACATTGCTGGAACTGCGATGCCCGTGCGTGGAACTGCGTGGACATTGATGGAACCGCGATGCCCGTGCGTGGAACTGCGTGGACATTGCTGGAACTGCGTGGACATTGCTGGAACCGCGATGCCCGTGCGTGGAACTGCGTGGACATTGCTGGAACTGCGATGCCCGTGCGTGGAACTGCGTGGACATTGCTGGAACCGCGATGCCCGTGCGTGGAACTGCGTGGACATTGCTGGAACCGCGATGCCCGTGCGTGGAACTGCGTGGACATTGCTGGAACTGCGATGCCCGTGCGTGGAACTGCGTGGACATTGCTGGAACCGCGATGCCCGTGCGTGGAACTGCGTGGACATTGCTGGAACCGCGATGCCCGTGCGTGGAACTGCGTGGACATTGCTGGAACTGCGATGCCCGTGCGTGGAACTGCGTGGACATTGCTGGAACTGCGATGCCCGTGCGTGGAACTGCGTGGACATTGCTGGAACCGCGATGCCCGTGCGTGGAACTGCGTGGACATTGCTGGAACCGCGATGCCCGTGCGTGGAACTGCGTGGACATTGATGGAACTGCGATGCCCGTGCGTGGAACTGCGTGGACATTGCTGGAACTGCGATGCCCGTGCGTGGAACTGCGTGGACATTGCTGGAACTGCGATGCCCGTGCGTGGAACTGCGTGGACATTGCTGGAACCGCGATGCCCGTGCGTGGAACTGCGTGGACATTGCTGGAACCGCGATGCCCGTGCGTGGAACTGCGTGGACATTGCTGGAACCGCGATGCCCGTGCGTGGAACTGCGTGGACATTGCTGGAACTGCGATGCCCGTGCGTGGAACTGCGTGGACATTGCTGGAACTGCGATGCCCGTGCGTGGAACTGCGTGGACATTGATGGAACCGCGATGCCCGTGCGTGGAACTGCGTGGACATTGCTGGAACTGCGATGCCCGTGCGTGGAACTGCGTGGACATTGCTGGAACTGCGATGCCCGTGCGTGGAACTGCGTGGACATTGCTGGAACCGCGATGCCCGTGCGTGGAACTGCGTGGACATTGCTGGAACCGCGATGCCCGTGCGTGGAACTGCGTGGACATTGCTGGAACTGCGATGCCCGTGCGTGGAACTGCGTGGACATTGCTGGAACTGCGATGCCCGTGCGTGGAACTGCGTGGACATTGCTGGAACCGCGATGCCCGTGCGTGGAACTGCGTGGACATTGCTGGAACCGCGATGCCCGTGCGTGGAACTGCGTGGACATTGCTGGAACTGCGATGCCCGTGCGTGGAACTGCGTGGACATTGCTGGAACCGCGATGCCCGTGCGTGGAACTGCGTGGACATTGCTGGAACTGCGATGCCCGTGCGTGGAACTGCGTGGACATTGATGGAACCGCGATGCCCGTGCGTGGAACTGCGTGGACATTGCTGGAACTGCGATGCCCGTGCGTGGAACTGCGTGGACATTGCTGGAACCGCGATGCCCGTGCGTGGAACTGCGTGGACATTGCTGGAACCGCGATGCCCGTGCGTGGAACTGCGTGGACATTGCTGGAACCGCGATGCCCGTGCGTGGAACTGCGTGGACATTGCTGGAACCGCGATGCCCGTGCGTGGAACTGCGTGGACATTGCTGGAACTGCGATGCCCGTGCGTGGAACTGCGTGGACATTGCTGGAACTGCGATGCCCGTGCGTGGAACTGCGTGGACATTGCTGGAACCGCGATGCCCGTGCGTGGAACTGCGTGGACATTGCTGGAACTGCGATGCCCGTGCGTGGAACTGCGTGGACATTGCTGGAACCGCGATGCCCGTGCGTGGAACTGCGTGGACATTGCTGGAACCGCGATGCCCGTGCGTGGAACTGCGTGGACATTGATGGAACTGCGATGCCCGTGCGTGGAACTGCGTGGACATTGCTGGAACCGCGATGCCCGTGCGTGGAACTGCGTGGACATTGCTGGAACTGCGATGCCCGTGCGTGGAACTGCGTGGACATTGCTGGAACCGCGATGCCCGTGCGTGGAACTGCGTGGACATTGCTGGAACCGCGATGCCCGTGCGTGGAACTGCGTGGACATTGCTGGAACTGCGATGCCCGTGCGTGGAACTGCGTGGACATTGATGGAACTGCGATGCCCGTGCGTGGAACTGCGTGGACATTGCTGGAACTGCGATGCCCGTGCGTGGAACTGCGTGGACATTGATGGAACCGCGATGCCCGTGCGTGGAACTGCGTGGACATTGATGGAACTGCGATGCCCGTGCGTGGAACTGCGTGGACATTGCTGGAACTGCGATGCCCGTGCGTGGAACTGCGTGGACATTGATGGAACCGCGATGCCCGTGCGTGGAACTGCGTGGACATTGCTGGAACCGCGATGCCCGTGCGTGGAACTGCGTGGACATTGCTGGAACTGCGATGCCCGTGCGTGGAACTGCGTGGACATTGCTGGAACTGCGATGCCCGTGCGTGGAACTGCGTGGACATTGCTGGAACTGCGATGCCCGTGCGTGGAACTGCGTGGACATTGCTGGAACCGCGATGCCCGTGCGCGGAACTGCGTGGACATTGCTGGAATTGCGTGGACATTGATGGAACCGCGATGCCCGTGCGTGGAGCTGCGTGGACATTGCTGGAATTGCGTGGACATTGCTGGAACCGCGATGCCCGTGCGTGGAACTGCGTGGACATTGCTGGAACTGCGATGCCCGTGCGTGGAACTGCGTGGACATTGCTGGAACCGCGATGCCCGTGCGTGGAACTGCGTGGACATTGCTGGAACCGCGATGCCCGTGCGTGGAACTGCGTGGACATTGATGGAACCGCGATGCCCGTGCGTGGAACTGCGTGGACATTGATGGAACTGCGATGCCCGTGCGTGGAACTGCGTGGACATTGCTGGAACTGCGATGCCCGTGCGTGGAACTGCGTGGACATTGATGGAACCGCGATGCCCGTGCGTGGAACTGCGTGGACATTGCTGGAACTGCGATGCCCGTGCGTGGAACTGCGTGGACATTGATGGAACTGCGATGCCCGTGCGTGGAACTGCGTGGACATTGATGGAACTGCGATGCCCGTGCGTGGAACTGCGTGGACATTGATGGAACCGCGATGCCCGTGCGTGGAACTGCGTGGACATTGCTGGAACCGCGATGCCCGTGCGTGGAACTGCGTGGACATTGCTGGAACCGCGATGCCCGTGCGTGGAACTGCGTGGACATTGCTGGAACCGCGATGCCCGTGCGTGGAACTGCGTGGACATTGCTGGAACCGCGATGCCCGTGCGTGGAACTGCGTGGACATTGCTGGAACCGCGATGCCCGTGCGTGGAACTGCGTGGACATTGCCGGAACCGCGATGCCCGTGCGTGGAACTGCGTGGACATTGCTGGAACCGCGATGCCCGTGCGTGGAACTGCGTGGACATTGCTGGAACTGCGATGCCCGTGCGTGGAACTGCGTGGACATTGCTGGAACTGCGATGCCCGTGCGTGGAACTGCGTGGACATTGCTGGAAGCGCGATGCCCGTGCGTAGAACTGCGTGGACATTGCTGGAACTGCGATGCCCGTGCGTGGAACTGCGTGGGCTTTGCTGGAACCGCGATGTCCGTGCGTGGAACTGCGTGGACATTGCTGGAACTGCGATGCCCGTGCGTGGAACTGCGATGCCCGTGCGTGGAACTGCGTGGACGTTGCTGGAACCGCGATGCCCGTGCGTGGAACTGCGATGCCCGTGCGTGGAACTGCGTGGACATTGCTGGAACTGCGATGCCCGTGCGTGGAACTGCGATGCCCGTGCGTGGAACTGCGTGGACATTGATGGAACCGCGATGCCCGTGCGTGGAACTGCGTGGACATTGATGGAACCGCGATGCCCGTGCGTGGAACTGCGTGGACATTAATGGAACTGCGTGGACATTGCTGGAACTGCGATGCCCGTGCGTGGAACTGCGTGGACATTGCTGGAACTGCGATGCCCGTGCGTGGAACTGCGTGGACATTGCTGGAACTGCGATGCCCGTGCGTGGAACTGCGTGGACATTGCTGGAACTGCGATGCCCGTGCGTGGAACTGCGTGGACATTGCTGGAACTGCGATGCCCGTGCGTGGAACTGCGTGGACATTGCTGGAACTGCGATGCCCGTGCGTGGAACTGCGTGGACATTGCTGGAACTGCGATGCCCGTGCGTGGAACTGCGTGGACATTGCTGGAACTGCGATGCCCGTGCGTGGAACTGCGTGGACATTGATGGAACTGCTATGCCCGTGCGCGGAACTGCGTGGACATTGATGGAACCGCGATGCCCGTGCGTGGAACTGCGTGGACATTGCTGGAACCGCGATGCCCGTGCGTGGAACTGCGTGGACATTGCTGGAACTGCGATGCCCGTGCGTGGAACTGCGTGGACATTGATGGAACTGCGATGCCCGTGCGCGGAACTGCGTGGACATGGGTCGAACTGCAATGCCCGCGGAAGTACCTCTCGGGGCGGCTCAGGCTTGGCGCCGTGGCTCATGTTTTTTTTCTTTTCTGAGCTGCTATCTTTCCAGACCTGAATCTTCGTTGGGGGAAGTGACTGGCATTTATTATCCGTGGCTGCAGACCTATTCTATTCTTTCGGTTGCATTTTGTACATTACCTATCTTGCGCTTGTTCGGGTGAGTTATACTGTTCTGATAGAAGAGAAACAACGCATTTCATGTCCACCATACTTGGATATCGCTCAACATGAATTTGCGACAGCAGTACCTACAACGAGGGACTGGTAGTTGTTAGAGCAAGGAAGCCCGTCACTACATACACTCACAGTTTTTCCCTTCATGTTCTAATTCTGTCCCCTCTTGTGTCTTTTTGGTCTCTACCCCCCACACACAACATCCGTTACACACGGACAACCAAAAAGTTCTTCTCGCTTTCCTTCGACCTTTGCTTACTAACTCCCCTAAACCGCCCCCTTGCTTTTTTCATTTGAAGCCTTTTTCTTTTTTCCTTTTTCTCGCCATTCCAAACCGAATCGAACAACCCTTGTCCCTGAGTTGAATTTGCCTTCTTTACTACCCGTCTTCTTCGACCAATGAACCGCAGCACCCACCCCCTGCACCAACAATAACAACAACCGCAGCATGAACGTCACCACGAACCGGGACCGCCAGCCACGGCACCCTGAAGCCTCCTCTCCACAGAACCGCAACCCCTCGCTGATGTATTGGTGTCACGAGCCAATGTGCACCGCCATTTTCGACAACCCCTTGGCCTTGCGGTCGCATGTGCAGGTTATGCATCCGCAATGGCTAAAAGCGTTGGTGTCGGAGTACGTTGGGGAGGATGAGTTTCTGGCCTCGCAGCGTCAGTGTGTGGACAAGATGGCCAGTGATCTTCGTGCACTACGCACGTTGCTCAACACACACACACACGCCGCCCGCGAACAGGCGGAAATGACCTATCTGGGAGGCGCAGATTTAGTCCTCAAGAAGGTTATGGCCGCCCGTGCGTCACGCCGCCGTGTTCTGCGACTATTAGCAGCGGACACAAGACATTGCACTGCTGCTAGCCGTGGGTCGCGGCCCAGGGGTGAAGGGGGCGCAGAAAGCGAGGAGTACAGCGCCGGCAGCGAAGCCGACGAGCAGAACCCCGTGGGGCCACAGCGCGAACGCCAGGCGTTTCGCACCGACACCGCGGGGATGAGCAACCTGGCGAGTGTCTTCGCTGCCCCCCCGGCTGCTATGGCTTTCGCAGCACCTGGGGCGGCTTCTCCGTAACCCCCGGCTGGGCCCGCTGCACCCTCTACCCCCTCAGCCTAGGGCGCCTCACCCCGAAATCCCCCCACCCCCCGTCACCGGCGTTGAGACCCTCCCCCCACCGCGCATAGCCACTTGGAACGTCAACGGCTTTACGGATGCCGTCATTCGCTACATGTGCGCTGCCGAGCGCGACCGCAAGCCGTGGCAACCGGGCATCTGGTGTCTTCAGGAGATGCGCAAAAGAGGCCCGCTCGCCACTGGTGAGCTCGCGCAGTGGGTGTCGACGGTCTTCGTCCCTCGCCAAGAACGGCGTCGCCCCGATGGCACGCTTCTTGGCGGAGACGACCCCCTCCGAGGCGGTGGCCTAGCTATCTTCGTGAACAAGGCGGTCTATGACATCGAGCACCATACCTCTGGCGATACCAACGAGTAGGGTAATCGCGCCGAGTGGTTGTGTGCGGAGGTCGTCGGCCATGCAGCTGGCCGCCGCTATCGCATACTCAGCGTGTACCTGCAACCGAACAACCCCATCAATTTCCAGGCATTCCTCGCTCACGTCGCGTCCCACATCAAGCCGGGTATTGTGTGCGGTGACTTCGACGCTCGACATCCCTCATGGGATCCAGGACAGTATGCTGGTGACACCGGAGGGTTTACGCGAGGGTGGTCTCTCGCTCGTTGGATAGGCCATTACAGCCTCTCGCAGTCCACATCGCTGAGTGGTATTGCTCCGACGACTGGCGGTCAGGGCGTGGGTCAGCCACTGGTCGTGGGCTGAGAAGACGTGGACGCGGGCGGCAGTCCTGCTGTTGAAGCGCTCGAAGCAGCGCGGCACGTCACAGAGGTAAACACACGCTAAAAAGCGAGTGTCAAACCCGAAGCTGTCAATGGTAGTCGACGTCAACGGGGAGGGGTCTACCAGCCCCTGCGGCAAACGAGCAGACTGTCGCGCCAGAGCATTCTGGTTCGCGATTCGCAGTGTGTGATACTGCGAGACGAGTCGCTCCACAGCAGGAATGAGCGACTCGAAGAGCCGCTGGCACAGGGTGTGGAAGTCCTGTGCCGCCTGAGTACAGTAGCGGTCCCACGCTTCTGCCGCGAGGTGGCTAAACTCGCGGAACGTGGCTGGCCGGAGCTGTGTGGTGTAGTCCCATCGCAGCGTGGTCAGCTCAGGCGCGAAAGGCCAACTGAAGTCCTTCGTCCCCAGGCAACCGACCACGGGGCGGTTGTTCGCGTTGATACGCGGCTGGTGGCGAGTGACGGTGGGGGCTGTGTCTGGAGCCGTCGAGGGTGCTGTGGCGCGGCGGTCACGCCCGGAAGCGCGAGCAGAGACGGCGCGGCTGCCACGAGGAGTGGTGGCCGAGTTCTGCAGGGCGTGCGCACGGGAGCCGCGGTGACGACGGTGGTGGGCCATTGTTGAGTGGGTGGGTGGGTGGGTTTGCGGGGTGAAAACGGACTTTCGAGAGCGGAGATAGCTGGCGGACGGGCGGGAGGAGAGTACAGAAAGAGCGAGGGGGGGGCAAACTGGGTGTGCACGGCGGTGCGCGCGGTATGGCGCGTCGCGTAACACCGTTCCCCGGAGACCTCGGGCACTCACGAATCGCACGGTACACTCGACCCGCGGCGGCGTGACGCACGAGCGGCCATAACCTTCTTGAGGACTAGATCTGCGCCTCCCAGATAGGTCATCTCCGCCTGCTCGCGGGCGGCGTGTGTGTGTGTGTTGAGCAACGTGCGTAGTGCACGAAGATCACTGGCCATCTTGTCCACACACTGACGTTGAGAGGCCAAAAACTCATCTTCCCCAACATACTCCGACACCAAAGCTTTGAGCCATAGCGGATGCATGACCTGCACATGCGACCGCAAGGCCAAGGGGTTGTCAAAGATCGCGGTACACATTGGCTCGTGACACCAATACATCAGCTGCCAAAACCGCGTGTCAAACCTCAAGCGGTCGATGAATGAGGGAGCGAAGACCGCAGGATCGGCCATGTTGGGGGGGATGGAATGTCCCACCAGTCCGGCCACTCTCGCGTTCGAACCGGCCACGGCGTGATACTGCTCAGCGCGTTTTTGAATGACTGGGACCGCCGCAGCGAGAAGCACCCCGCAGTGCGCACGGTACTCAGCCGCCAGCCGATCAACAAGCGACTCATAACCTTCAGCCGCCAGTGTGATGTATTCCTTAAAGGCGACAGCAGTGGGCGACGTCTCCAAGTCCCACCCCAGAGAGACGAGCTCCGCAGAGTACGGCCACCGAAAGGTGCGCCCGCCCAGGGTACCCACCACTGGACGATTGTGCTCCGTATAACGGCGGACTGTCGGTCGCCGGACAGCCGGGGTGGCTGTGTTGCGATTGTCGGGACGGCGAGGGGAGGTACCACGGGCACCAGAGTTCCTGGCGCCCCGTGTGGGCTGAGGCCCGGAGGCTGGGTTCGGCTGCGCGTTGGCACGGTTGCCACCACGGGAACGACGAGGCATCGTTATCGTGACGAAAAAACGGGGGCGGTGGGAAGGAGTTGGGGGGAGAAAATAGCGGGTAGCCGGAGCTAAAGCACGAAGGAGATTAGAAGACGGGAGAAAACTCGAGAACTAAAAGTCCGTAGCGCGGGCGTGCGGGGTGGGTTGCAGAGAGAGCGGGAGAAGGGATGGGGGGCCAGTCTGTCGTGGAAAGGAGGAAGGAGAGGTCGCGCACGCGCGATACACACCACAGGGCCCACACAGCCTCGCTCAATCAGGACTGGCGGCGAACGGCTCGCACCGTCGATGAGACGGCGGGTACCACCGCGAACGGACAGTGTCCGACCACAACCAAAGCTCGAGGCTGGGTCCGAACAAGGAGTCGCGTCACGTGCTTCCGATGCTGAATTGGCCGCGCACATCGGCCACCGCCATAACTCAGGTCACGTCGCGGGAGCGCAACGTGCCGGGACACAAATTTAGTTTGCTGTATCTAGCTTCCCCAGCCCGTAGCACCTACTACGGGGGGTACTGGACACTGGCGCCACGATGAGGCATACAGCTGTCGGCTTGTGTCAGAGGGTCTCATTCCATGTATTTTTTCGATGCGACTCGGGAGAGTCCGTACAGGTTTGAAACAAAAAACAGGAAATAGATAAATGAAGGGGGGTGGGGACTTACAGGTCGGCATGAAATAAATAAAAAACGCGAGCGTAATAACATGATCGTGGTCCTCCGGTATTCGTGCATAGCGCCTTCCTGCGTGAGGGTTAGCGATGACCGTTATCTTTTTCCTTTTTTTTTTTTAACCTCTCGTAAAAAAAATCTTGTACGCTCTCCCCCTCCGGGACAATTGCCCTGAAATAACACAACGCCAACAGCTGTATACCTCACCGTGGCACCAGTGTCTAGTAACCCGCGCCGGCACATCCGGCCGGGTGAAGCTAAATACAGCAACTCATTATTATGACCGTCCATCCGGGCCGCCCTTCCTGGCAGCTCGGTGAGTAAGAGTGTGTGCACCGCCGGAGTGATGACGCGGTCTTGTCGTTCTTCCCTCGACCGGGGTTTGCCGTGCCGTCCTGGATGCATCTAGCTTCGCCGACGCCGCCGTCCTTCTTTCACGCCACCGCGGGTCGATTGTACCGTGCGATTCGTGAGTGCCCGAGGTCTCCGGGGAACGGTGTAACGCGACGCGCCATACCGCGCGCACCGCCGTGCATACCCAGTTTGCCCCCTCCCTCGCTCTCCCTCTACTCTCCTCCCGCCCGTCCGCCAGCTATTTCCGCTCTCGAAAGTCCGCTTTCACCCCGCCACCACTCCTAACTCCACATCGCAACCCCCACGCTAACCGTCCCTCAACCAGCCCACACACCCACCCACCCACTCAACAATGGCCAACCACCGTCGTCATCGTGGCTCCCGCGCGCACGCCCAGCAGGACTCGGCCACCACTCCTCGTGACCGCCGCGCCACAGCACCCTCGACGGCTCCAGACACGGCCCCCAGCGTCACCTGCCACCAGCCGCGTATCAACGCGAACAACCGCCCCGTGGTCGGTTGCCTGGGGACGAAGGACTTCCGTTGGCCTTTCGCGCCTGAGCTGACGACGCTGCGATGGGATTACACAACACAGCTCCGTCCAGCAACGTTCCGCGAGTTTAGCTACCTCGCGGCAGAAGCGTGGGATCGCTACTGTGCCCAGGCGGCACAGGACTACTTTACCCTGTGCCAGCGGCTCTTCGAGTCGCTCGAACCTGTAGTGCGGCGCCTCGTCTCGCAGTATCACACACTGCGAATCGCGAACCAGACTGCTCTGGCGCGACAGTCTGCTCGTTTGCCGCAGGGGATGGTAGACCCCACCCCGCAGACGTCAGCCACCACTGACTGCTTCGGGTTCGACACTCGCTTCATAGCGAGTGTTTACCTCTGTGACGTGCCGCGCTGCTTCGAGCGCTTCAACAGCAGGACTGCCGCCCGCGTCCACGCCTTCTCAGCCCACGACCAGTGGCTGACCCACGCCATGAACGCCAGTCTTCGGGGCGTGCCGGCATACCGCGACCAGCTGGCATACGTGCAGAACTTGGAGCAGGAACTGCATGATGCACGAGTCTTGATGGGCGCCTATGTCGAGGGCTACATGGCAGACCTCCGCACCACCTACATTCGCGGAGGCGAACTGCCACTACCGCTAGACGAGCCACGACGCCCTGCAACACACGGTTTGCAACAAGACCGTGCGACCCATTCCCGGCCACGCAGCACGCACGCGAGCTCTCGCTCGCCAAGCGCCGGCCCACGACGCAGCCGCTCGCCGCAACACAGCGCGGACAGCTCAGCCCCGGACATGTCGGACGATGATGCCGATGAATAGGGCCCTTCGTCGTCAGCAGTGCCCCCAACGTCGGCGAATCGACCGGGCTTCCCGCGTTACGGCGCAGAGAGGGGCGCCCGCACTGCCCTCCACCTTCCCACCCCATACCGCAGCAACCACTCTCCCCCCGCCGCGCATAGGCACGTGGAATGTGCACGGTCTCTCAGACGCCGTTCTTGGCTTTTTAAGCGACGGTGTGCGGACCGTGTGGTGCCCCGATATCTGGTGCCTCCAAGAAGTGCATTGCGATGGAGTACTAGATTTAGGCGCCTTTGCTAGCTGGGGCACGGCGGTCTTCGTCCCCCGCGCGGACTCACCACTGCAGGGTGGCGGCCTTGCCATCATTGTCAATAGGAACGTCTACGACATTGAGCTGCACCATACCTCTGGCGATACCAACGAGTAGGGTAATCGCGCCGAGTGGTTGTGTGCGGAGGTCGTCGGCCATGCAGCTGGCCGCCGCTATCGCATACTCAGCGTGTACCTGCAACCGAACAACCCCATCAATTTCCAGGCGTTCCTCGCTCACGTCACGTCCCACATCAAGCCGGATATTGTGTGCGGTGACTTCAATGCTCGACATCCCTCATGGGATCCAGGACAGTATGCTGGTGACACCGGAGGGTTTACGCGAGGGTGCTCCCTCGCTCGTTGGATAGGCCATTACAGCCTCTCGCAGTCCACATCGCTGAGTCGTATTGCTCCGACGACTGGCGGTCAGGGCGTGGGTCAGCCACTGGTCGTGGGCTGAGAAGACGTGGGTTGGACACCTCGTGGAGCACTCGTCTACATTACCGGAATACGCTCCCGAGAACGGGTCTAGTCTCAGTGACCACTACCCCGTCATACTCGCGGTCCCCACTCGCACGCGCCCCACCGTCGCTCGCCGCGTCCGCAAGATCAAGTGGGAGCTCGTCCAGCCCCACCATCTTGAACGCGTTACACGTTTTCTCGCCGGGTCACCCGCGACGCCGGTGCTGCTTCACGAAACGCTGCGGCACTGCGTGCGGACACTCCCGCGCGGTACGTTGAGGGCAGGCATGGTTGCCCCCCTCACGGTCCCCAGGGACATCGAGAGCCTCACAGTGGCTTGGAGCCTTCTGAAACCGCGGTTTACAGGAACGGTCCCTGCTGTGCCCTTGAAAGGCCCCGCTGGTCCCTGCTATGGGCCCCGCCAAAAAGCAGCCGCGCTGAACATCTCCTTTGCCGAGAAGCACGGACTGCATTACTTGTTCCCCCCTTCATCGGGCAGGTCCGTGCCTGCTCCCTGCCAGGATCTGGGCCCGCTACCGACTCCCCCTCCGGTCACGGTCTGGGAAGTACGCGCGGCCATACGATTGTTGAAGTCCTCCGGTGCGCCGGACAACGATGGGCTTACAGCGCGCTTTATGAAGTGGTGTGCTGAGCCGTTGTCTGGGGTGCTGGCGTCGAGCTTCACTCGGATCCTCGCCAACCCGAGTCTCCTCCCCCAAGAATGGAAAGACATGACGTTGATCCCACTGCTGAAGAGTGGTAAAGATCCGTCTGCTCTGGGGAGTTACCGGCCAGTGTGCATCTATTCCCTCGAGAGCCGGACCGCCGAGGGAATACTGGCCCGCAGACTCATTGGGGCCGTGGCCCCCCAGCTGCATCCACGACAGTACGGATTCAGAGCAGGTCGATCGACCTACGATGCGATTGGGACCGTTCTTGGCACCGCCCTTCTTGCATGTAGTACAGACCTTCGTCGGACACAGCGTCGCCAGACACGTACGAGGGGTACAGCTCTAGTGGCGTACCTGGACCTCTCGGACGCTTTCTGCCGCATACCGCAGTCCCACCTGCTTAGCGCTTTGAGCTCTAAAGGCGCACCGGCATACATCGTGGCATTCATACGCCAGTGGTTGGAGGGAAGGACGGCGCGTACCTTCGTCGATGGTCGCTTCTCAGACAGACTGCAGTTGCTGGCCGGGGTCCCACAGGGCTCCGTGCTTGGCCCTCTTCTTTTTTCCATTTTTATAGACAGTCTTGTGTGTAAAGTGGCCAACTTATTGACGAGGAGCGTACTGTCGGTACCTCACCACTACGGCATATGTGCGGCGTATGCAGATGACTTCACGATCGTGGTGTGTGGTTACGATACGGAGTCGATCTTGCAACGCATGCAGCACTTGGTGAAAGAGGTGGATGTGTGGTGTCTTGAAAACGGTATGCTTCTATCGCCCAAGTCGGTCTTTCAGTGGATTTGCACTGCCCACAACGGACTTGAGACGATGCGCAGAAGGTACGGCTCACAAGCACCGACCATCCGGATTCGTCGACCCCGCCCCCCTGATGAGACTGACGAACCTGTTACACCGGTTAGTACGTTTCGTCTGCAGGGTGGTCGGATCGTAGCACCATCAGAAGCGGGAGAGCTCATCGAGTTTGTGACGTTGATGAAACAGTCTCACACCTACTTGGGGGTAGTTGTCGATTACAGACTGCAATTTAACCACCACTTGACTGCTCTGCGTGACCGCGCGCTTGAGTTCCTCACTCGCGTTGATGCGCTGTTACCCCGAGTCCATCCGCGCATTGGGCGTTCGCTAGCCCTTGCCATCTCGAGTAGCCTCACCTACGGTCTCCCCCTTCTCAACAACAGCGTTCTAGCGCAGAGTTGGAAGGTACACGACCGTCTTGAGCCAGTCTGGCACACGATTCTCGCTCGAGTCAGCGGCATTGTACGGTCCGCCGGCACTGCGGATACGATGATTGAGATGGGTGTCCCGTCAGTGACGATGATGGTGACCAAACAAGCCCTTCGATTCAATGCAGTGCGCTGCTCACACCAGGACCCAGGGATCGCCATTTTCCACTACCTGCGGCCGACCCTGGACAGCGAGATGAGTGCCGAGGATGTTGCCCTGGCGGAGCACGCGCCTTCAAGCGTGGCCGCCGTTCAAGAGGGAGTAGCCGCCGATGACGCGCCGGAGGGGGAGTTCCATTACCTCCCCCCTGGTCATCTGGGTTCTGGCTTCAACATTCGGACCCTTGCCTTGCGCACCAACGCTCTCATAGACCCGTTCGTGGCGTTTGCTCACCCAACGCTCATGGACCTCCAGCCCTACCTACACCCCAGCCTGCCACCGCCGGTATCGGTGGACAGAGTTCGCTTCCTGTTGTCCCTCGGCGGCACTCTTCCGAAATCGGAGTCCGCCAAGCTCGCCGCCAATGTTCGTATACGAGACCGAGCATACGCACTCCTGAGGAGTGCCCACGTCATCGAGGGATTGTCGGATGGCATTTACTCGATATCCGGCCCGCGAACACATCGGAAGGAAAAATCTGGAGGGGCTGCAATTGTTTTTCAGCCCGGTCGCGACCACACCAATGAGAGCGTTCGGGTGCATTCCCGTGCTCCACCTTTTGCCTGTAGTTATACTGCCGAGACTACTGCGGCACTGGTGCTTTTTGACATGTTGATCGTAGCAGCCTTTGAGGCCAAGAATGCTGGCCACTCATCGGTTGGGATTGTCATTTGTTCTGACTCCCTTAGCTGGCCCTCACATGTGGCACGTGGACCCACCACTTCCGGTTATATCGCGCCTCCCATTTGGACCTCGTTGGCCCGTCTGGCGTCGGAGGTAGACCTGGTGGTGCTGTGCCATACTTTTGCGCACTGTGGTGATCCCCGAGGAGATAAGGTAGACGAGGAAGCGAAAGCTGCCCGCGAAGAAAATATCCGAGAAGGTGAGGCCTGGCCCTATGATGTGGCATGTATTACCGCTGTTAGAGCAGTGGCCCCTCTCATCGCGCAGCTTGAACAGGATCGTACCTCGTTTCACAAGAAGATGGAGAAGGACTACGAGGAGGTTGGCGCTGAGTCCGCTGACGACATGGGTGAGGAGAATGTTGAGGAATACTAGTGAATCGTCCTATCCTCTTCTCACTGCGGATCGCTGGCTTGAGTGTAGGAGACGTCGTCGCACACCCTGGGTGTGTGTTCTGCTATCTCGGGAGCTCGCCTTCGGTTTTGGAGTGATGGCCTCGCACAACTGCGCGTGGTCCCCCTGTATTCGTCTGTCGCGATCTTGCGTGACTGTGCCTCCCTTCTCTCTCCTAACCGCCCGCCAGCCTCATAGCTTTTGTGCGGAATTGTGTCTGACGTTGTGAGTAAGGTTTGTGAGGACCTGCAAACTTTTTGACCTTTTTTTTTTGGGAGCGTGTGTGTGTATAGAGATGTCCTTGAATATCATCGTGTGGGTTCGGAGTAGTATAGACCCTGCTGATCGGGCACGGACCTGTTGGCCCGTTGCCTGCTATCACCAAGTGGTCTGGGCACTCTTTTTCTCTTTTCTCAGTCTGTCTCTTGAACGATACTCGACAACTCTCTCTTACCTTACATAAATATATATAGCTTCTTTTTCCTTTCCTTTTCCGGTGAGCTTCTATTGTATTATTTCTCTTTTTATGGTCTGACTATTTCCAGAAAGAAAATCTGTTCTTGTCATATTCACGTAGTGCTGAGGGTGCAGTTCTTACACCCGACCTTAATGGGCGACCCCTTCTGTCGACGCTTGTACGGCTGTTATGCACGTACTACTCCGGTCCTTCCCGTTGTGTTAGATGCTGTAGGGTTACGGAGGTGATTTCCGCTTCCCTTTATCGGGAACAAGAGAGACGCGCTTTCCCCTCCCCTTCATCTAGACGCCCCTCCTGGCCTCCTGCCGTCTGACTAGCTGTGCTTCGCGTGCCTTCCCCCTTCACGCATGTGCACCGGCTCGCCCTCCGCGATTCCTTCATCCTCTCCATCAGTGCGGGAGGACCTTAGTACGTAAACATTTCAGCCCCAAGTTTTCTACAGTTATGCTCACTCCCATGTTGGTCACCCTGCCCGTTTCTGTTCCCTCGGCTCGCCTTTCTCTTAAGAGGAGGTTCAGGCGTACATCAGTCCTCCTCTCGACACATATCCATTTGTTCTAGTCAGGATATCTGGACGGTGTCGAAGGCACAAAGCATCAACTCCTTTCTACCTCGTAGGACGGACCAGTGTCACTACAATCTCTGTATTTTCCCTTCTTTTTCCTTCGCCAGTGACTGTACCTGTTGTGGGCCATCTCCTGGGTTATGTAGATATCTCCCTAACCTTCGTCTTTCTCTCTCCTTCTTCTTCTTTTCGGCAATATCACTTTTTCACATACCCCAAATTCAAAACTCTCTCAACTATCTCAGTGACTCTAGCTTTCTCTCTCATTTTTCTTTTCTTCCCTTTCACTAGTGTACTTTCTCTTGCTTTTCGCTTTTCTCTTACCTTTCGTCATTCATTTTCTTCTTCGTTTCTACGCTACCCAGTCTTTCTCTTTCCTTTTAACTTGTTTCACCTGTACCTGATTTATCTTCTACTTTCTGAACCTTCTATTTTTCCCGTTTATCTTTATCGAGTCTTTTCGCCTTTCCTTCTAACAAGTACCTGACAGCGTAACAACAACTTCTTTTCCTCATTTTTCATTCCTTTTTTTTCCTCTCAGCCCCTCCGTTCTTCCACATTTCCATGCCGCCAAAATCTAAATCGTCGGAGCAGACATCTGTGGGGGAACGTCCAGCGAGTGCCCTGTATTCCCCTGCGCCTCTCGCCGATCACTCTCCAACCCCGCAATCCAATCAGCCGAGAGGAAAGAAGGGACGGGCACAATGGGGGAACATCACACCGTCGGCCCCGACCTCTACCGCCACACCGCCTCCGATCCTGGAGCAGGATGCTCGCACACAACAACAGCGACCAAAGAAAGGGAAGAACCTCACAAACACTACGGCGTCTGAAGATGAGCCACTTCACCACAATTTACAGCAGAGGGGAAGCCCACAAAACTGCAAGACCGACCACTTCCTCTCTTTCTGGGCGGCCTTCAAGGAGTCCACACACCTATCACAAAGGCCGAACTTTTTTCCTCCCCTGACACCAGAAGAACGAGCGGCGGCCTACAGAAAGTATGAGCTACTTCATCCCGACAGAGCGGTTGCCTATTCTCACGCCCCCACAGAGGCCGAGTGGAGGCCGTTCACGGACAGTGTGTTAGCGCACGTAAGAGAACAGCTTTCAGCCAACCTTCAAGAGTCCTTCAGTCTGAAGCTCACGATTGCTCATCACCTCGAATGGCTGACTCTGCAGATGCCTCACTCTCCAGTTTACTGGTGCAAAATCCCCCTCTGCCTGGAACACTTCACATCAGCTGACGCAGTCTTCACCCACATCGAGCAGTATCATCGTTCTTGGCTGCAGAAACAGATCGTCGAGAACGAGAAGCACACTCCGTGGATCTTGACAACGGACGAACAGATATCACGCTACACCATTTTGCAGCAGGAGCAGAAAGACTGGCGTGCTATCCTCCGGAAGCACTGCGCAGAAAAGTGGGTGTACGACTGCAAGCACAACCCACACTTCCCGCCGTCGCACTACCCCTCTCAACTGCCACCAGCCTCCCACTATACGTCCGGACAGTAACCCAACACGCGTACGCTGTACACCCCTGGACGCGACTTAAGGACCCACACTCCCGCTCAGGTCTCGCAGCCGCCGCAGCATACGCTTGACAATGAGGAAGACCCGGTGGAGAACCACTTGGCTTCTCCCGACATCACATGCCCGGACAACGAACAAGTCCCTTCGCCATCCTCCGAATTATCTCCTCCCCCGTCCGTCCGCCAGCCCAAGGCATTTACTCCGCCCAATTCAACCCTGCACCCCACGCCAGGATGCGAGAGCCGATCTACTCGCGTGCATTCGCCCGATCCCTCTACGCTCGCAGCAGCCTTGCGCGAGCAACTTGCTGGTCAGGCTCGAGCCGAAAGGTCGAGAATCGAGGAAGAGCAACGCCGACAGGCTCAGCTTGAAGCGGAGAAACAACACTTTGAGGCCACACTTCGCCAACAAAACATGGAGATGCAACGAATACAGGCCTCGATACTACAACTCCAAGCAATGCAACAAGAGTATGTGAAGCTACTGCAACAGCAGCAGCAGCAGCAGCAACGATCACCAACGCAGACACCGCAGCAACAACCACAGCAGCAATTCCCGCAACAGTGGTATTACCCGCCGCAGCAGCAGCACGCACCGCAGCAGCCGCCAGAGCAGCAGTATCCCCAATACCCGCTGCAACAGCCGCAGCAGCAACCACAGCAGCAGCAACCCGAACAGCAGCAGCAGCAGTAACCGTGCCATGAGCAACATGAATTGCACGCGCAGGCACCGCCACAACAGCAGCAGCAAGAACGGAGTCAGCAACTGTTCGAGCAGCCGCCAGTGCAGCCGGACTCGGAGCTCCCACCATTCCCTTCACAGGGCTCGTTTGCGCTCCCGACCCATGATGCCGGACCCTCCCTATTTCAGGGGATTCACCAGGATCCTCCGCTCCTCGGCCAGTCGGAGGAGAACACTCCGGTGTGGGTTTCACAATCCCCACCGAGCCAATCACCGACTGTAAGAGTCCACCCTGCCGCTGCATCCAGCTCTCTCCTGGAATCCTCACTCCGCAACGCCCCACCGCCTATCCCGATAGAGGTGGGGAACACTTCCTCAGATTCGCTGGATCGGGTTGACGCGCTGCAACCCCATCCCTTCGACCCCTTCATTGATGGGCCACCGGCAGCTCCACAACGCCCAGCACCTCCTTATTCCTACACGGAGGTGAGTGAGTCCAGCCGGGAACCCATCTCGGTCGACCCCACGGCACACGGTTCGATGGAAGCGCCCACTCCATCACCGTCGCCTACAAGACCACCTGCAGCGACACACTCGCAGGTGTACACGGTCTCGGACGACTCGCTGGCGTCCTTGATTTTGAACTCTTCGGGACCGCAGCTAACCGAGAACCCTCCGGTACACCCCAGAGCCCGTCCTCCGTCCTCCGTACCCGCCAAAGCCCCAGCCGCACCGCCAGCAAAGCGACCGCCGTCTCCGCGAACCAAGTCGGCGCCCGCTACTCGCGCCCATAGGAATTTCTCGCTCTCTGCGTATGAGGGCGGAAAAAAAAGGCCAGGCGGCGCGTCAAGATTCACTGGGTAATGGTCGCCCTGCGAGAGGCTCAAGGAGCGCTCAACCGCAGAGTTGGCCCAGTGGACAGTGCAGCGCAGGCGCCGACTCAACAAAAAGAAATCTAGCGCGGTTCTCGAGACGCCCTCGCGGGTGACTGTTGTCGGTGTAAACTCCAGTCCGTCATTCGATCGGAAATCGCCACGTTTTGCGATCCATGAGTAGAGGGTGTTGCCGCGGGCGTAGGCGTCCTGGGCCTGAGTGTTCGTGCAAAGTAGGGGACCAGGTGATATGGCGCGCGTTGAAGTCCTCCACGATGATATCCGGACCCATTTCAGTGTGGAGGGACTCTAACACGGCCGCTATGTCCATGGCTACGCCGGGTTGTGCTTATGCGTTCACCAGTCTATACCGCTTCAGGCTGCGGCTATCTGCGACTTCCGCCATGCACCACTCAAAGAGCCTGCCGTTTGAGGTAGTAGAGCCTTCCTTAGGTGGAGATGAGGTCGTTAGCCTGGTGGTTGACAACGATAGCTAGTCCCCCGCTAACATGCGGTTGCTCCTGCTGCTTCTCTTCTACAGGCAGCGGGTGGGGTGAGTGGAAGGTGGAGCCCAGTTGTGAGAGTTTGGTGAGGCGTAGCGTGTCGCTTTCACGTAACTTCACTTCCTGCAAACACCAGATGTCCGGTGTCCAGGATTTCCTAACCGATCGGAGAAGATAGTCAAGCCGCTCGTCCGTAAGCGTCGTGACATTCCATGTCCCTACTCGGGGTGATACAAATCGCGTTGTGAGGGCAGTGGGACGGCAAGGTGGGCAGAGTGTGTGTGTGTGTGTCAGGGCAGTCCTCGATGCTGCCTGCGAGTCCCCAAAAGGGTGCTGACGCGTCGTAAAGGAGGGTCGGTCGCCCTGCTGTGTCGGGGTCGCGGTGTGGGTGTGGTAGAGCGACTCCTCGTCGTCGGAGCGAATGGAGGTCTCACTACACACCGACACACCACGCCCGGAGTCTTCGGCGGGTCCGGCGTTCCGCTTGCGGTTTCACGTCCGTGCGGGGTTGTGTCGAAAATCACAGCCCGGTTGCTGCTCTTCGTCTGTCGTCATTTTTTTTTCGCTAGGAGAATGTCCGACCAAAACTCCTCACGTAGCTGAGTCCGCAGACCTCGCCGCTGCGTGTGGGCCTCTGTCAGGGCGTCTTGTACCACCTTAATCCGGGCTTTGGCTACGTCCAGCCTCGGATCTAACGACATGCGGTGCTCGACCGCCCTGGCGGCGGCCTGCGCATGGGTAGCGCGGACATGGGCAGAACATTTCTCTTGTGTTGGGAGTTCATACTCACAGGCGCGAAATGCAAGCACATGACCAGTACGCTAAGAACACACTCGCGCGCTTTAAGAGTAGTTTCAAAGAAAACAAGTACTGTAACCTGTGCGCCTTTCGCGCCTGTGAGTATGTAGCCTCATCCCAAGATAAATACGGGGCACACATTCGCAACGTCCACGCGCAGGCCGCTGCACGAGAAGTAGAGCTCCGAATGTCGTCGAATCCGTGAGGGGTATTGTCTACACGACCACGATTGTTCAAATGTCTGGATCGGATTCGCGTACCGGGCGAGGTGTTGCGCGATGCCGGAGGAAGTGCCTGTTGGTTGACGGAACGAGGGCTGCGGCGCCGCTGGCGCTGCTGCTTCCTGGTTTTTGTCTTTGTGATAACCCTGCACGGAGGGAATGAAATACCCGCTGCAATTCGTGTTCTAGCTAGCAGTAGGAAGAGTTTTTTTTTTAGAATACAACGCCACCGGCTCTATGGCTCACCGTGGCACGAGTGCTAAGTAGCGTGTGCCGTCTCTGTTGAGCGTTTTAGGTGAAGCTAAATCCAATATTAAAAATTATGTGTCCGCCGTGCGTACTTCTCTGAGGGCCGCTCACACCGCGCACCACCCTGCGACACCCTGGCAAGTGTCTCCCCTCATCGATCACAGTCATGGACGAGCTGCTGCACCTACATCCGCAGTCAACGGATCTTTGCTATTTGAGAGCTTCCTTTACGGCCCACTGGTTCCTTGTGAGAAAGTGCGTTTTGGCTGGAGCACGACATACAAACCACGTTCATGTTCTCTTTTTCATTGTGCTCTTTGGATTTCTCTCACATGAACGACTGGAAATCGTATCTACCAGGAACAGGTACATGCGAGTGTAAAGGCCCCTTCTTTTACTCTTCCTTTACCCTTCACTCCGCCACCCTTGTGTTTTTCGGTCTCTCCCCCCCACACCACATAGCTGCTCATACGGGCAACAGAATTTTTGCTTTCCTCGGCGCACGCTCGTGAGCTAGCATCGGAGCACCGGAAGCTGGCAAGCAGCTTCTTCAACCGCGCCGTATTTCTTTTATTTAGAGCCTTTTTCTTTTTTTCCTTTTTTGCTGAATCGAACAACCCTCGGCGCCATCTTGCCGATGATGAGGAAACGGCCTCGCCTCCCCCGCCGGTCCCTCCCCTCGCTACCCTATATTGGTGCCTATCCCCCACATGCGGCGCTTTCTTCCACTCCGTGGCGAAGCGCTCGCACCACATCCGCACCAGCCACAAACAGTGGCTGCAAACTGAGGCTGAGATTTTGAAGAGATCCGACGCTGGCTGTGTTGCAAGACAGAAGGACATTGACGACGCCCTTCGACGCCTTGCGGAGTGCCGAAAGGCGCTCACTGACCACCACGCGGCGATCCACAATCTCGCCATTGAGAAGTGTTTGGAGCCGGCAGTGGCTGGCTCCCACAAGTGGCCGTTACCCGAACCGGCCAGACGACAACGTTCACACACGTCGTCAAGCCCTCCTTCAGGGACCGGTGCAGACTCTCGCCCCGCGGACTTGTGCGATCCTCCGCAGGCTGAGTGCACGCAGCGAGACCCCCGACCCCAGCATCACACCCACATCCCCCACGGCTGGTACCAGCGCCTTTTCACCGCCGAGCGCCAGGACATCTCCGTCGGTGATGACAGAGACCTCCTCGCAATTAGTGGAGCGTGACCGCTACATCAGCGAGCAGGACCGTCGCTTGCAGGAGCAACAGCTCCAGCTGCAGCAGCTGCAGGCCACCATCCAGCAGCTGTTCGCTCAGCTACAGGTGCAATCGGCGCCGCAACCCCAACCGCAGCAGCAGCCGCAGACCCAGCGATCAACACCGCCATTGCAGTCGTCGCACGTCCCCTACCAGCCCCCGCAAGAACCCCCACCGGCGCCGCCCCAGTCGGCCGCGTGCTTCGACCTGTCCCCACCCCGTACCGACGGGCCACCCCCTCAACCTCTACCCGAAGAACCCCCGGCGGTACCGGCCCCACTGACCATGACCAACCTCCAGCAGCAGCAGGGTGCTTCCCAAGGTGCCCTTTCCGCCGACGCCGCCTCGGTCACCTCCTTGTCCGCCGCGACGAGCAGCACGTCGTGCTCTGGCACTCGGCATTCGCGGGCCGACACCGAAGATTGGGACATCATCGGTGACGGCTTTTTTGTGTAGGAGCCGCCACGGACTGCTGTCCGCCACGTCGCCGGCGCGACCCGCCCCCCGATTTCTCTCAAGCACCTCGTCTCTTTTTCCCGCCCCTCTTGCGACACCCTCGCGGCAGTGCCCACATGCGCGTTCGCCGAGACCCGTAAGAAAGTGGACTTGGAGGAGAGAGAGTCCTATCACAGTCCTCACACCAGAGGCAGACCTGTGATACGCATTGAGCCATCCAAGAGAGCACGATCGTCGGGGTAGAGGCAGCGACGACAGGGGCGACGTCATCCGCGTAGGCGGCAACACTGACAGCGACACGGGGGAGGGATGTGGTAGCACGAGAGAAAGTCCCGTCGATCCAACGTTCCAGACGGACGAGAAGGCTATCGAGTGTTAAAGTAAACAGCAAGGGTCCCAGGGCAGAACCTTGAGGAACCCCGGCAGGGTGAGGGAGGGGAGAAGAATAGCGGCCGTCGACAAAGGTGACCGCTGAACGATCGTGCAGTCACAAGCGAACAAAATCGATTAAGTATGGATTGACACGAAACGAGAGAAGAGCGTCTATGACATGAACATGGGGGACGCGGCAAAAAGCATCGGACAGGTCTAATAGCCCAAGCAAAACTATACATGTGTGAGGGCTTTTTACAGGGGATGGGGCTGCGCGAGATCGCATTTGTTTAAACAAATCATAGAACGACATCGAGTCGATCGCATACTTGGTGAGGCCAAGGAGGCGCAGCAAGGCTTCCAACGCCGAGCGACCACGGGTGAAGGCAAATTGACTCGCTGATAGTTGGTCACGGACGCAGGTGAGGACACGCTCCACGGCCACTCGTTCTGCAAAACGAGAAAGGAGAGATGGAATGCTGACCGTGCGGAAGCTAGCACATTCCGTGCTCGGCTTGTCAGCCTTCGGTGGAGGTACAATCACGCTGCAGCGCCACTGGGGAGGAAGAAGGTGAGGGTGAGAGAAGAGCGACGTCAGGGCCGTCGCAAAACAAAGAAGAAAGGGCTCGCCCAGCCAAGCAAAGAGGCGTGGACTGCGGCCTTGATTGTCCGGGGCCGAGGAGAGGCTCTGCCGACGAAGAGCTGTACGCACCTCCCAGAGTGTGACCTGTGGGGGAGAGTAGGTTCGCGGAGGGGGAGCTTCCGTGGCCCTGACAGTCCGGACCGCGTACTTGGCAGCAAAGACCCGGTTGAAGGCGTCAGCTTTGGCCCGGGAACCGGAGACGAGTGTACCAGCAGTATCGAAAATAGGGCTGCGAGGCGATCTACGCATTGAAGGCAGAAAGAAAAAAAAACGAAGTGGCGGGACCTGCCTACTCTCGGAGCTGAGAAAGTTCGGTGTCTTAAAGTCTGAGGCGCAGCGCTATGCTCAAACGGAGAGCGTTTTGCCGGTGCACATCCGGCGTTTAGTTTTCCTCTCGCTATTGGCGGGAGCCCTGTGCGGTGGGCTGGAAGAGTTTTTCCTGATGTTCTTTTTTTTTTTATACGTCGTTCTGATCGCGGTAGCTCTGTTCTGGGGCTGCTGACTTTACTGTTTTCTCGTCGGCCAGCGACGACACTTTTCCTTTTTCTCTTTAAATCCTGTACTGTGCTTTCTTTCTCTTTCCTTTTTCGGCGGCGATGTGTTATCCTCCTCCAACTACTGGTTCGTGAAGTGGAGCAAAATCCTGGCCCTTCTGAGATGGAAAAACTCACCCAGTTGATGACCAAACTGTGTACGCAAATGAGCAACATGTCCAATACCCTCTCGGCGCGTGTGGCTGCAGTGGAAGCGTGTGTTGAGTCGATGTCACAGCCCAGTAGTGCTCGCTCAACCATGGCTACTGCGGCCCCTGCTAAGCTTGGTGGTGCTCGGATGAAAAAAATTACGATGACCGTCGTGGAAAACCCAACTGGAATGGCGAGCAGTCCCAGCCTAACCGTCGTCGTTTCTCACCCCGGCGGCCGACATCGTGGGTGGATGCCCTCACCGACACGTCAGATCCGCTGCGCGTTGAGGAGTGCACGTCACACGAATATCGTCCCACTGCGGCAGCTACTACGGCAACCCGTGCCTTCTCTGGCGTGGCTTCGCGTCAGCCGCAATGTCCCCGTGCTGGTCGTCCGTCGTCTGGCCGCTCGGTCAATTTTGCGGACCGTCCCCGTTTCCCTGCTCCAGGGGCGTCTCTTCGTGGAGGTGGAGCCCCCTCTATCCCCCCTGTGTGTAAAACGTTTGGTCCTCAATGGACCTCGACGGTGGCCCAGTCGTTGGCTCCCACGCGTAACGCGTCTATTCCACGTGAGACCCCCGACGCCCTTAAGCCGTACCGTTTCCCGAGCTCGGACTTTGACCCCCACCGCACTGTTCCTCGGCCTTGGGACCCGGCACTGCAGAGTGCCACTGGTCAGCTTTCCTTTGAGCTGACCGTGAACCCGGTGATAAACTCAGCGGTGTCTGAGACCGCTGCCGACCACCTCCCTCTTACAGCGGAGGCTTTTGACCTCCGACACAGAGCCGATCACTTCTGTGCTCTGATGGAGGTTTACGAGACCTACGTGGCTCAGAAGCACCTAGTCTTCTGCCCACTGGCCTCCTGTGAGCACGCGTTCCCAACGCGTGAACTCCAGGTGCGCCACGTCGTGGACGCTCACTCCATGTGGCTCGACCGCCACGCACAGTCGGTCGACCCTGCGGCGGCGACCGCTGCTGAAGAGCTGGAGCGACAGCTCCATGAGACACGGCTCTCGTACCAACGAGCCGTTCGCCACCGCCTCCGGTGCCCGACCCCACGCAAGACGAAGAGGACCCCCATCCAGTAACAGGTGGTACATCTGCCGTCTATTCTGTTTCGGCTCGGGCATCGGAGGCGGTGGCGTCTTACTGAGGCGCTCGAGCACGGCTCGTTGGTACGAGAGCCGTGTCGCGTGGAGCTGTCGCTCCGGCTCTGCAGCCGCGGTCGCCGCCTCGGGGTCGACGGACTGCGCGAGTCGGTCAGGCCACATGGAATGAGCAGCCACGACGTAGCGCACCTGGAGTTCACGCGTTGGGAACGCGTGCTCACAGGAGGCCAGTGGGCAGAAGACTAGGTGCTTCTGAGCCACGTAGGTCTCATAAACCTCCATCAGAGCACAGAAGTGATCGGCTTTGTGTCGGAGATCAAATGCCTCCGCTGTAAGAGGGAGGTGGTCGGCCGCGGTCTCAGACGCCGCTGAGCTTATCACCGGGTTCACGGTCAGCTCAAAGGAAAGCTGACCAGTGGTACTCTGCAGTGCCGGGTCCCAAGGCCGAGGAACGGTGCGGTGGGGTCAAAGTCGTGGCTCGGAAAACGGTACGGCTTGAGTGCGTCGGGGGTTTCACGTGTGATGGATGTATTGCACGTGGGAGCCAACGACTGGGCCAACGCAGAGTTCCACTGCGAACCAAACGACATGAAGGCTGGAGGAGCCGACGACTGGCGTGCCCGGCGGTGACCTCGCGAAGGTGCAGCGCGCCGTGTGCAGTAACCACACGCCCCTTCGCCAGGAGATAGGAGGCCAAATTTCGTCTCGCCGACTCCGGCAGTGGTGTTATGTGCCTCACGAGCAGCAGTTCTCCGACTAAGGCGTTTGTCCGTGATCCTGTCGGGCATAAGGCGCCGGCCGCATGATTGATATCGAGCTGACAGAGAAGCTCCGTGCTGGTGATGGGCCGCTTTGCCACGGGCTTGCCATTTAAAGTAAGCCGCGTGTAAAAGGTGCGGCTGATAATCGCCTGTGAGCATACATTGCGTGGCACGTGAACACGGTGAAGTTCTCGGAGTGTAGTGGACTTTCGTGTTGCTGCACGCGTTTTCAGCTCCCCGATGGAGCAAGGCTGGCGCTCACTTGCCGGCGGTGGTGGAAAGATAAGCACTTATCGGGCACGCCGCCTAAGAGCAGAAGGCGTATCCGGATGCCGCTGATGGACAGCGATGCGCACTACCGGCAGCCTCAAGTGTAATTCTTCCGGAGACAGGCTTCTTCCCGCAGTGTTGTTTACTGGCAGGCCACAGAGGAGCACTTTGCGCTGGTGGTTGGGTGCGTTCTCGACCACATCCCCAACGCACCAGTGGTTTCACGCCTTGCCTGGCAGAGTGCGTGACGCTTTTTTTTTTTTTTAAGTATTATTTTTCTATTTTTAGCTGCAACCCGTAGAAAAGCAAGTTTTACCTCCTGCTCCTGCGATACAACTCTCGTATAGTAAAGACTAAAGCGATCCGAAAAGAAACCGGCAGCTCGGCACCCTTTGTGTGCGGCTGCCGAAGGATAGGCGTTGTGGACTACGCAGGCGTTTACGTGGTTGCTGCGCGTGCTTTTTCTGTTATTGTTGGACCGTCTCTTTCTCTCGCGCAACATTTGCCCTGACGCGTCGCGGTGAGGCCAGCGTGGGCACTCCACAATTTGTGCCTTTTTTTCTCCTTGCCTATGCCGTTAGAAGAGAGCCGAGGTGTGTGTGCGTGTGTATGGTACTTTATCGTGCGTGCATCATTCTCAACCCCTGGTCCATTTTTCCCGCTTTTCCCCACCATATATTTCCTATTCTTACGATTTCAATCACCCTTTTTTTTTCTTCCATGGCCGATCGCACCTCTTTTTACTGCTTCTTACTGAACTGCGCCACCGTAAAGGCGTTTGTTAAGAATGCTTGAGGTACTTTAACGGACATAAGTCCTTTCATCCACGTAAGTCACACTTGGAACCAGTGTGGCACACCAATCGTTGTGTGAGCCGAGAGAAATGGCAACAAGATATTTTAAGCAAGGGGCTTCTGTTTGGTTGTCTAAACCACCAGGCATGTTTTTTTTTTTTTTGTTGAAACGCCGACTGGATCAGCACGGGTCTCGCGGCTACCCACCGACTCGACTGACTCGCTGGAGGAGGCAGCGCGACAAACCAAAACAAACTCACGGGCATGACGAATCAGCCTGCGAAGTCTGCGCCAGGAGGACGCTCGATAGTCCCCTGGTTGCAGGCCAGAAACACGAACGGCTGTGGGACAGATGAGGAGATGGGCAACGGCCCCACTGTGGTCTGGTTCCACAGTATCTCCACACTGATCACACCTGAACGGTCGCAAGGCACTGTGAATGTAGGTTGCGCTCCCAGGGAGGGCCAGAATCCGGTACGGAGCTGAAGAACTAGGACCGCCTGCTTTATCGTCAACCGGATGGGAGGCACGCGCGACACTATAGGAGCCCAGAAACGTGTCTCACTTGTGGGGACTTGAGTCTTGTGGAAGGTGCTGCGGTCCTGCATCAAGCTTGCTAGCAGTGGAGTGACGGCACGGCGGAAAACACGACGTGCCGCATCCACGGGCCATGCCTCGCCGGTGCGGGCCTCGGCCAGACAAGCAGCCTTCGCAGCCCTTATCGACGAGATCCCTGCGGGGGTCAGTGCAGTGCGTGAGTACGTGGCATAAGAACACCAGGCTAGCCTTCTCCGCGAGAGTGGAGAGCTCGCTCCACAGAAAGGGTGGCGAGAAGAGTATTGCCATCGTCGTCGGAGGACAGGTGACGGTAGACATCGGCGCGTGTGATGGGTGAAGAGCACCGTCTGTGGTTGGACCGGATGGCCTGTTTCGTGACCAACATAGCAAGTGTTGGCAGACCCGCCTCGTACAACATCTCAGCGGTACCCGCTGACCGGACGATGCGACTAACGCGCGAGCCCGCCGAGTGCCAGATCGGGGCCAGAAGTAAATCGACGTAATCACTCAACACGAGCATGTTCAAGAGTGGGAGACCATACGTGAGGGTGGAGGCGGCGGCGAGAGCGAGTGAACGTGCAGCATGCGTGTTCACAGCGCCGCAATTCGTGAAAAAAAAAGCAGCGCAGCGCATCGTCACGGAGATCGGTAAACTGGCCCTCTCAACGCGAAGCTGTAATCAGTCACGGCACCGAGATAATTGCGGCGCTGCTTCGTCATCGTGGGAGAGGTGGCCGCCTCTACGTCCGGTGACGCCAGCCACAGAGCACCGCCGTTTAGGTCAAACATATGGGCGGTAGGCGGCTCACCGGGTGCTTGCTCTGCGTATCTCTGTGGTGGCGTGGATTCTATCGTTAATGACATCTCGAACGTAGCCGTCAAGGCCCAAGTGCGCTGAGCAGAGCCACCGGGACACCGAATTGAGGCGGAGGAGCACAGCATCCGACTCACGCCACTCATACATCGCTCCTACGAGGTGTCGCATGCAGGTGCGGATGACTTCGTGGTTGTATCCGCCAACCAGAATCGTGAAGTCGTCGGCGTGTGCGGCGCACGTGGTGAAGCACTTCAAGGACGTAATCGTGCGGGAGTGCATTCGAGCGACCACGCGCTCGATGAGGCCGTTTATGGAGACCGTGAACGGCAGGGATTCTAGCACTGAGCCCTGCGGAACACCGGCCTCGAGGAGAGCGCGGTCACCACACCGCCTGAGCACAAACCAGCGAGAATAGCGTCCATGGAGCCAATGACGAAGTAATCGGACGAGGTAGCGGGGGACATTTCTTTGCAGAGGACGTGAAGGAGCTGACGGTGCGGAACGCGGCAGAAGGCGTCCGACAGGTCCAGGTAGGCAGCGAGGCACGTGCCCCGTTGTCGTGTGGAGCGGCGATTTGAGTTCCCCACAGAGTTTTTTTACGTGTCGCACACCATTAGAGCGGGTCCCACGACGGAACCGAGATCGTCTAACGGCGAGAAACCAGCTCGAAAACCATATTGTTGTCCATGCAACCGAGGGGCCACGACCGTCGCCAACCGCTTGGCTACTACTCCTTCGAGAATACGGCTCAGAGGAGAGTAGATACAAATTGGCCTGTTGCTGTTAAGCTTCCTGGGATCTTTTTGGGCCCTGAGAATGGGCACCATCGTTGTGTTCTTCCAGTCAGCAGGCATGAGGGTCGGGTCGTGGAGGATCTGTGTGAAGGCGGGTGGCAGCACGGCTACCAGCGGCTCGAGACACCACTGCGTGAATCGAGGCGATAGGCCGTCATTGTCCGCTGCGCCGGCCGAATTCATCTTTCTGATGACCATACGCACCTCCCACGTCGAAATAGGAGGGGGTTGGGTCTCAGGACACAGATCGGGAAAGGTCCCTGGAACAGGAGGACCAAGAGGGGGGAAGGAGCGAGCACTATGCTTTTCGGCAAATAGGCGGTTCAGTGCTGCTGCTCTGGCGGCCGGGGTAAACAACGTGTTTGGCGGGGTCGTCGTGCCGTCTCTTTCAGAGAGACAGTTGGAGGGGTACACACGTGCAAGCGTTTGAAGCGCGCCACGCGGCCGTCGCGTCGTGAATGTCTGTGGGGATGGGCTGAGAGGCAAGGCGTCCAGCGCGCTACGTGGAGCGCGGCAGTATGCGCACGCAGTGTCGTAGTGCTTTGTATACGGTGAGAGGGGTGCGGTCGGTGCGTGCGAGGATTCCGAGCACAAGGTCGCGATGCCGCGGGAGGACCAAGTACCATTTTTTATCACTCGGACCCGGCGCGGGAGGGTACTCGCAATACGATAGGGAAGTGGTCTCTCACACCAGCGTTGTAGCGGGCTGTTGTGGCTGGGGAGTTTGTGCTCGTCTCCACAAAGTGTTGGGCCCACTGCCCTGTCTCCGCAAAAAGAAAGAGGTCAACTGCGCTGCTCTGGTCCGTATTCGTTGCCTGAATAGCGTTCCCCGTAGTGGATCGGGAGAAACCATATTGGCCAGACCATTGCCGCGAGAGAAGCCGCCGCTGTCGGTGGCCGGGTTCCCTTTATCTCAAAAGGTGCCTCGCGTTGAAGTCGCCACAAATGATGTCGGGCTGCGCTTCGGTGGAGATGTAGGCGAACAGCTTCTGCCATACAATGTTCGCACCAGGTGGGAGGTACACATTGAGGATCCCGTATCTGCGGGGTTCGCTCCACGATGTCGACACACAGCCATTCGACGCGGTTGCCATATTCTCTTGTGTCATTAGAGCTATATTCGACAATCGCGTAAATGCGCTTGTTAACGATCACCGCGAGACCGCCACCATGATGGGGGTTATCGGGACGAGCGACGTACGCCACCTCTCCCCAGACTTCCACTGCGTGTCTATTGAAGTCTTGAGGTTGATGGACTTCCTGAAGGCACCAAATATCGGGGGACCAAGCCGGGACGCTACGGCCACGAAAGAGGAAGATGACAGTCGGAGAGGTAAGGCTGTTGTCATTCCACGAGCCGATGCGTGGCGGGGGGAGGGCGAGGCGTGTGGGCGTAGTGCGGGGGGTGGTAGGGGACGTGTGACGGCTGCAACGGCGGTGTTGGTCGCTGGTTCTGCGGGTGCTGCTGCTGCGGTAGGGGTTGCGGCGCCGATTGTACCTGTAGCTGAGCGAACAGCTGCTGGATGGTGGCCTGCAGCTGCTGCAGCTGGAGCTGTTGCTCCTGCAAGCGACGGTCCTGCTCGCTGATGTAGCGGTCACGCTCCAGTATCTGCGGGGAGGTCTCTGTCATCACCGACGGAGATGTCCTGGCGCTTGGCATTGAAAAGGCGCTGATACCAGCCGTGGGGGATGTGGGTGTGGTGCTGGCGTCGGCGGCCTCAGCGCGTGCGATTTCCACTAAAATGGCGCACGTGCGGGGAACGAGGTCGTGGTCGGGCCCGTAAAGCAGGTTATAACGGCGGGTATGCACGTTATCTGCTGCCGTCTGGGGTAACGGCCACTTGTGGGAGCCAGCCACTGCCGGCGCCAAACACTTCTCAATGGCGAGATTGTGGATCGCCGCGTGGTGGTCAGTGAGCGCCTTTCGGCACTCCGCAAGGCGTCGAAGGGCGTCGTCAATGTCCTTCTGTCTTGCAACACAGCCGGCGTCGGATCTCTTCAAAATCTCAGCCTCAGTTTGCAGCCACTGTTTGTGGCTGGTGCGGATGTGGTGCGAGCGCTTCGCCACGGAGTGGAAGAAAGCGCCGCATGTGGGGGATAGGCACCAATATAGGGTAGCGAGGGGAGGGACCGGCGGGGGAGGCGAGGCCGTTTCCTCATCATCGGCAAGATGGCGGAGGCGGGCCGCTTCGTGAGCAAAATGGTCGGCGAAGATGGCGTCCTGGCGCCGCATGGCGCGGATGAAGAAGCTGCCAGCCAGCTTCCGGTGCTCCGATGCTAGCTCACGAGCGTGCGCCGTGTACGCAAAGGCGTACAGTTCAAGGTAGGCCTCGACGTTTTCGGCGGTGAGCTCCCGAGCAGCGTCCCACTTGGGGGCGTTGGGAGGGAGGGGCGACCAGTGGTGCTGTGGCCCAGCGGCTGTCAGCTCCTCGGCCCTGGGACTGATGGGCAAGGCGGGGTGGTCGTCGGCCACAGGGTCCGATACGCGCGGGTGGATGAGCGGTACCGTCTGGCGTGGCTGGGCCTGGGTGTGCGGTCTCCGGTCACGTTCACGGCGGGGACCCAGAGGATTTTTCTAAAGATTCACGAGTTTTTAATAGTTCTTTTTATAACTTAGTATGTGATATTCTCTTTAGGAATAAAACGCTGTTTGGGAGAAAGGAAGAATTAGAAAATTGAACGAGTGTTAAGTGATACAGGCGGAGCTGAGGCGGAGCTGAGGAGAAGGTGAGTTGCTGAGAGGAGCTTGGAGGAAACACAGAATTTGCCTGTTCTGCATCCTTTCAAATGGCACGGCATCAATACAACTTTCGACTCCTGTCTTTTTTGTTTAGTATTGGTCACCTTTCTTTTTGGTTCCATTGCTGCGTGTGAGCTTCTCCGTCTGTTCTTCGGTTTTGTCAGTCTTTCTTTGCGTGAGTCCACCTCCCTTTAACCCTTCCACTTGTCTTCCCCATCCTCTTCTATCTCTTCTCTCCCTCTCTCGCTAAAAGCATTTTGAGCCGGTACACAGCAGATGAGTCGTGACTTCGTGCAGGGAAAGCTGACCGGCGAGGAGGCGTACCGGGCCGTCGACGCAACATGATAACAGGAAGCACGCAAACTGTTCTTGATAGCTTATGCGGTCTTCACCGACGCTGTTAGGAAGCTCTTCACCCCTTCAGCGCGCGCATCGTCATCTTCGTCAGAGAGAGAGAGAGAAAGAGAGAGCGCGCGACTGACCAAAATGAATTCCCTGACGTGCGCAATCACACGACGTAGCACGCTCGGGGTCGACGACCCGCAATTTTCCGCGAGGAATGTTCATATTACCGCAGTGCACGTGTACACTGGAATATGTGGGCTACCGCTACACCCAATTGTATCGTGATTTTCTTCTCGGCACAGATAGCACGGGAGCGCGCTTTTTTTTGAAGGTTTTGTGTGTGTGCTCCCTCGGCGACGGCCAGTACCCGCTACGGATCCGTGATAAGAAACAAAAAAGAAAAACCGCTTGCTTGCTTCCCAGCTTGTTACACGGAGCATACGTGTCACAACAAGACGCCAGCTGCTGAGTGTTGAGTGGCGCCTACCCTTGTTAACGGCGGTGCGGCGCTGTCTGAGCTTTTCGACGAGAGGAGCGAGTGCGCTCCGTCGGCGCCGATGCGCACAGACCTCAGATTCTGCACTTAACGCTGTTGGCTAGTCGTCGCGTCGAGAGGCCTTCGCTTTTTTAGTTCACTCGCTCTCTTTCTTCGTCACTGCTGAGCGCGGGGACACGGCACGTGTCTGCCCACCTCGTTCGCTTCCGACGTTGAATGGGTCACTACGGCCCTGGACAGGAGTCGCGATTCAGCGGGTGGTGAGGAGGCCAGCTGAGGGAGTCAGGGCACGTGATTAACCTCACTGATGGAAGAACATCGTTCTTGTATCTTGAGGTGGTTGCGACCTACATCTCGATGTGTCGGGCCGCTCATGTTGCGGCAGTCAACGCGGCATCGCAGCACGGCAAATTGCGAAGGAGGCGTCTACGACGAAGTGAAACCATCTACGCGAAGAATGCGAGCGCCGGAGATTGGACGCTAGCCTTTGCTGTGTCTCGCACGGGTTTCGCCGTTGCCGCGCGTTAATCGTTGTATTGCATCAGCGACTAACACCGACACGCTGCATGAGCTGCACATTTCATCAGTGGCTATGAGCGCAGCCAAATACGCTTACGAAGGCAACACGGTGCGTTGAGCGCGTTGCGTCGTTGGCATAACACTTCACAGCTGCCTCAACTTTAAGCATCCCTGAACAGCGCCAACAGCATTGGGAGCTGTCTGCACATCGTCCACATCTGTTGCAGCGTTGGCGCCGTTCAGGGATGCTCAGGGGAAAAAGTGCGTTTGCGGTGCTACGGCCGTTTTGGTGGACAAAAGCTCCCTCCTCAGGAACTCTCCAAAGCGAAGAAATGGGAGGGCGACAACACGACGCACGGAGGAAAACAAGAGGAGAGAAATCTTTATCGCACAAGACAAAAAAAAAACGCCACATCGTAGCGTGCAAACCGAACACCAATATGGCGAGGAAAGAAAAAGACCGGTAGACGTTGCTCTACGCCTCAATAATGTCGCAGCTTTTGAAAGAACCGTCTGACGCATTCCTCTTAACGAGAAACTGGAAGCGACGTGCATTTTTAATAGGGGTATTTTCTCAGGTCATATTCACTTAAATTGTGACGAGTTGCCCCAACTGCGCCGGTGACCACACCAAAGTCTTTTAACAGAGAGGGCGCAGTGTTTCTCTCCGTAATCTACACTCTTCTCTTCTTTCCTTTTTTCTCCCGCCCTCCTCGCTGCACATCCTTTACGGTGCACGGCCGCCACTACGTCGTACCCGCCGCCCCCCCCATCATCGTTTGATGCTTGCAGACACTGGGCTATGTTCTCTCTCGATGCGCGGCAGGAAGCCTCGCTGAGCGACGCGGTGTACATGCTGAGGCTGTACAAGCGTGTTGCCTACGGTCTTGTGCCTCGCCAAGAGCCTGGCGGCCCTCGAGCGCTTCTCGCCTCCTTTCTCGCGGCTGACCGTCGCTGCGTGGCGTCAGCGGACCCGCCGCTGGAGCCGCGCGCCGCTCTCAACGCCGCGTTCTCTCTCTTCCCGACCACGCTACTGCCCCGGCAGGATGTGGCGCTGCTGCTGCACGTCTTGCCGCTGGAGGAGCACCACGGCGAGGAGGGCGGTGTTCGTCTGGGCGACGTCTTGACAGCACTCCGCCACCTCATTCCCTTCCACAGCTGGCAAGTTGGGCAGGTGGTGCAGGAGGCGCGGGCGGTGGTGGAGAAGAGCGACATGATGAGTCCGCTAGAGGAGCACGTGGCGGACCTCTTAGATTACGACGGCAACGCACGGCGGCAGGCCAGCGAGCCGCCACCGCCGCCGCTGTCCACGCGTGAGCTTCTTTGTTTCTTCGACCGTGTCTGCGGCCTCAGCGCGTCCAAGGCCCGTCTCTTCGCCCACTACATCTCTGGCGCGGAAGAGGAGGAGGTCGAGGATGTGCGGTCGGTGCAGCAGCTGCTCTTCGCGGCCGAGGTGCCGGGAGTGGCGGAGTACCCGCTGCTCATGGCGCGCTTCGCGGAGGCCTCGCTTGACGGGGGAGAGGCAGAGCCGCGACCGACCGGCTCTCGTGCGCTGCTGGCGAGCCTCTCCTCCATTGAGCTTGTCTACCCTGCGGCCTCGCACAGCACACCCCTAGACTTAGACTTCGGTGCCCTGTGCCGCGGTGAGGTGTCGCCCCGGCAGTTCTTTTATCTCTGCAAGGCCATGCAGGTCGGCTTCGAGCAGCGGGAGTCGGACCAGCTCTTCTACTACTTGAAGCGGGAGCACCACTCGAGTGAGGGCGTCGCGGTGGCCGACCTGATCGCCGCCTTCCGCCAGTACTTCCCACCAGTGACGATGTCGATGCTGCAGCTGGTGCAGTCGGCCACGATCCGTTGGCTGCGGCGCAGCTCCGCCTCCCCCCTCCCCTTCGTGGAGCTCTACAACGCTCTGCGGTCGTGGGGGACGGCGCGGATTCCTATTGCGGCTTTCTTAAAAGCCTTCCGCGACGCCGGGGTGCCGGACGGCGTTGCGGGTGTGCACGATGTGGAGCTGGAGTGGCTGCGGCTGAAGGCACCTACGCGAGTGGACCTGCTGCTGATGCTCTGTTCCCCTGTACCTGCCAGCCGTGCCGCCGTAATTGGCAAGCTGTTTGAGCGCCTTGATGCTGCGGGTGACGGCAGTGTGCAGCGCGCCGTGTGTCTCCAGCGCTTCACGCCGGAGCGCATCGAGGGGGCGTCGGTGCGCCGGCACGTGGCGCCGTGGAAGACAGCGTTCGCGGCCTACCTCGACGAGCTCGACGAGTGTGCGGTGGACTACGACGTCTTTGCCTACTTTTGGTACATGGTGTCTGCTGGGGTGGAGGACGATCCGACCTTCTCGGTGGCCATCTGGCAGGGCTTCGGCCTCTCCGACGACGGACGACAACCGCGCCGCCGCTGAGGTGAAGAAGAGTAACGTACAGCCCGCCACGTACAACTACATGTACGCCCGTGCAATCACTGAACACCGTGAAAAATGAGCACACTGTGTGTGTATGTGTGTGGGTGTTATTGATGAGAGAGGCACCCGAGTTAATTTGCCACCGCTATTCTCGGGTGTCCGTCGGCACTCGATAATGTACACAATTGCGCTGCTCTCCCCCATCCTCTCCCTTTCTCGCGTTGTGTTGGTTAGTTGGTATTTATTGTTAGCCTCTCGTGGCACCGAACACAGCAATTAGAAACGCCATAAAGTAAGCTGCTAACTTAGAAAAAAAGAATCCGTAGCTGCCCGTGCGCGTTAAACAGTAATTCTGTTCTCTCTCTGCAGAAAAGGGAAGTCACTCCGGAAAGAGGAGAATGAAAGGCATTTGTGCTAATAAGCTGCAGACACAGTGCACGCTTGCGGGTATTTGAATCGTAAAGCACATAAAACGAGACGTCAACGGTTACAAAGCACCTCTAACAACAACAACAAAAAAAAAAAGCTCGCACACGAAGTACGTTTGTGAAGCGGATGCATGTCTGTGAGACACCCTTCGTCAGATGATGCCCACAGGCAACAAGGAATATATTTTATGCTTTCAATCGATTCGTCGTGTGCTGGCTGCTTCTCACTCCAAATCTCTTTTCTTCTCCGCCTCTTGCTATCGACGCTGTTGTGTGCAAACACCAGAGAAGGGCTGTGCGTTCAGTCACCACGGTGAACGGCCTGCGACCGCCGCACAACAGTATCAAGAATAAACCTTCCTCTGCGAACTTTGCTTTCCCTGCTGCGCACGTACGGACAGAGGACATACCCATCCACACCAAGATACCCTTCTTCACATCCATTGGTGCTCCTCACTTAATAGAAAAAAAGAGCTCAACTGCTTTTGCACTAAACGTGCTGTCTTGCTGCATTTTTCCTTTTTCTTTTGCCTTTACATATATTTAGTGTTCTCTGTCGGTGCTCACCATGAGCGGGCTGGAGCTCATCGCCCTCGTGCCCTTCGGCGTTGCGGTGTGGAAGCTCTTTGAGAAGCTGGGCGACCAGCAGTCTCTCATCGAGCAGCACGAGATCACCATCAACAGCCAGAAGGAGATGCTCGAATCCATCGTCGATCCCGGCAGCGGCACGCAGTTCACGTGGACCCAAACCGCCGCCGCCGCCGGCGTGGTCGCTGTGGTGGCCTCTATTGCCTACAAGACAGTGGGGCACAGCCGCCCCGTGTCACGACCCCCACCGCCAGGCTACGAGCCCACCCCGTCCCGCTTCGAGTCGGAGCAGTGCAACATATGCCTGGAAAACTGCAAGGACACCGTCTTTCTTCCATGCCGCCACCTCTGTGCTTGCTGGGGCTGCGCCGTCCGCTTTTCCGGGGGGAAGTGTCCGACGTGTCGAGCTGACGTCGAGGCGATGCAGTTCATCTACCAGCAATGAGCAGTGGGAAAGACTAGAGAAGTGTGCCAGTGAGAAACATTGAGAACAGGAGTGGCAAGACCTGCACGTGCTATCATCGCAGCTCGTCACATATCGGTGCTCGATTTAGATTCGCCTTTGTGCTAGCAGTGAGGCGTGCGTCGACCGCGAAAGAAAGGGTACAAGAGCGAACTTACTCTTCTCGCTTTCTTTTTTTCCTCCATGTTTTGTCTCGCATGTTTCACGACAGCGCACTCTCCTCGATTAAGCCTTTTCTCTTTCTCTCTCTGCATCGCTGTTGCCACCACGTAAAGTGTCAGATATATGATTCGTATCCATCTTCGTCGTGATGATTCTTCTCTTCGTTTGGTTTGTGCCGCTTTTTCTTTTCCTTCGTGTCTGTTGACGGTTGTCTGTGCCGCCCAAGCACGTTTCTTCTTGCTTTTTTTTTTCTGTTTGATTGGTGTGTTTTGTGTTATGCTTTTTTTTTCCTTTTCACACGACGAAGGGGGCGTCCCCCTGTGTACGAAGCTAACGGAAAGGAAGGTGCACACGTGCACACAAACACACACAGAGGCACGGTGACTTGCCTTTGACAGCACATGCTCACTTTCTCCCTCTTTATGAGAGTCAGAAACTGACTCGCTTGCTTTACTGTGCGGCTACGATGGCTCACGCGCGGGTCTGCGCGTTTACGACGCAATCGTTGGCTCCAGGGCAAAAGATGTGCTTCGTGCGTTGCTGCGATTTTACACAGGACAAAACAGGGCGTACTTTCTTTTCTTTTCTCTGTTCACCGTTGCGGTTCACTCCAACAGTTTTTTTTAAATGTGTGAAACACAAAGAGGCTTGTAGTTTAGAGCATCGTCAGGCACTTTGAATACATGAGGCATCTTGGTGCACGCAGCGGAATGCGTCGCATGTTGGCTGTGACGGTCGCGCTCGCTGCTTCTCTTAAGCCTTTAGAAAAACGGCATCTGCATCGTTAGTCTTATTCTTTGCCTGCGGTTTGTCTCCTAAAAGCTAGGCGGCTGCGCGCTGATGCGCCACCTTGCGTTACCGCTCTGCCGTCTGCTATATATTTCCTACCTTCAACCCGACCGCCTTTCAATCTTTTTGTCTTCTTCTTACTCTGCTTCGTGCTGCTGCTACCAACACCGCTGGCACATTCCTCCCAACGCATCACGTGACTGCCCCAACCATCGCACACACAAACACCACCCGCAGCACATTACCGTACCGCACTTTTTTTTTCTTAGCTTTGTACCTTCTCCTCTTCTACTTGCAGGCAATCCACTGTCGCTCTATATCTAAGCATTTTAAAAAAAAAGATGCCGAAGAAGATCATCCTCGACTGCGACCCGGGTCTCGACGACGCCGTGGCGATCCTGCTGGCGCACGGCAACCCCGAGATCGAGCTGCTGGCCATCACGACGGTGGTAGGCAACCAGACGCTGGCGAAGGTCACCCGCAACGCGCAGCTTGTGGCCGACATCGCCGGCATCACGGGTGTCCCTATTGCTGCCGGCTGCGACAAGCCGCTGGTGCGCAAGATCATGACGGCGGGCCACATTCACGGCGAGTCGGGCATGGGCACAGTTGCCTACCCGGCCGAGTTCAAGAACAAGGTGGAGGAGCGCCACGCGGTGCAGGTGATCATCGACCTTGTGATGAGCCACGAGCCCAAGACGATCACGCTGGTGCCGACGGGTGGGTTGACGAACATCGCGATGGCTGCACGTCTGGAGCCGCGGATCGTGGACCGCGTGAAGGAGGTTGTGCTGATGGGCGGCGGCTACCACGAGGGCAATGCGACGTCTGTCGCCGAGTTCAACATCAAGATCGATCCTGAAGCAGCGCACATCGTCTTCAACGAGAGCTGGCAGGTGACGATGGTGGGCCTCGACCTCACGCACCAGGCGCTGGCCACACCGCCGATTCTGCAGCGTGTGAAGGAGGTGGACACGAACCCGGCGCGCTTCATGTTGGAGATCATGGACTACTACACGAAGATTTATCAGAGTAACCGCTATATGGCGGCTGCGGCGGTGCACGACCCGTGCGCGGTGGCTTACGTGATCGACCCGTCGGTGATGACGACGGAGCGGGTGCCGGTGGACATTGAGCTCACTGGGAAGCTGACGCTGGGGATGACAGTGGCTGATTTCCGCAACCCACGCCCGGAGCACTGCCACACGCAGGTGGCGGTGAGGCTGGACTTCGAGAAGTTCTGGGGCATGGTGTTGGACGCTCTGAAGCGCATCGGCGACCCCCAGTAACAGGCTCGAAGTTTCAACCGGAAAGAAGAGATGGCGTCAGTAAAGCAGACGGGTTTCTCTCTCTCTCCCTCTCATCCTTTCTTCCCGAAGTTTTGCTTCTCGAGAGGCTTAAAGATCTGGTTAGTTGTCATCGGAGGACTGCAGCCAGTGAATGCACACGCTTGCGTTCGACACGGACCTCGCAACGGGCGAGTTTTTGTTTGGCGATGCAGCAACGATTCTTTGCTTTTTTTTTCCGCAGCGCATGGAGAGAGTAGCAGCTGACGAGATGATTGCTGCTCTGCTGTGCGGTGTGCTTCTTTTCCTTTCACGTACTCACCTTTTCTTTTTTTCTTTATTATTCTTCTCTGCAAGCGCGCTAAGTAATTTAAAAACTGCCTTGCGAGTTCTGTGCATCATGGACCAGTAGCGCTGGCAGAGCTGGGTGTGTGGGAGAAGCACGCTAGTTGACTGTGCGACCTCTACCGCACACACCGTGCTCTTCTTCGGCCCTTCCTGACGTGTAATTGACTCTCAAGGCGGCGGCAGCACGCAGAGTTGCACCGCATTCGTTGATCAAAGACGTTTTCCCTCTTTTGCCCCCTTGCCTCGGGCAACGTCGTTCATGCGGGCAGGTCAGGCGACTTACTGTCCTATCACCAAGCCTAAAACAACAAAGCCAACGGGGGAAGAAAAAGTTTCTGATACATCGTTTTCGGTGCACAGTTGAGTGCGGTAAGCCTCCACATATTTTCTAAGCAACAACATGGAGCGAACAGGATCCGCTCGAGACACCCTCTTGATGCGCTCTCTTACCGCTTTCAAGCACGCAAACGCTGCGCTTTGTGGGTCCTTTTCCGCGAAGGACCAAAACGAAGTTGCCGCAGGCTCCTCATTACAGTGGTGAAGATGCCACTTCAATGCGCACCTGCCACCACTGTTCAGCGACACGCGCAGCGATGCACTCTCTCTATTACTTCCCTCTCTTTCCCATTTTTACTTCTCTCCTCCTTTTACCGAAGTCCTCCGCCCACTATCCGTATCGACTAACTCCCCGTGTTTTCCGCCAGCACACACACACGCACCCAGCGCACCTCCTCCTTTACTCCACCTCATATTCTTCTCTCTTCCCCTTCACGATGCCGAAGAAGATTATTCTCGACTGCGACCCGGGCCACGATGACGCCATCGCGATCCTGCTCGCGCACGGCAACCCCGAGATCGAGCTGCTGGCCATCACGACGGTGGTAGGTAACCAGACGCTGGCGAAGGTCACCCGCAACGCGCTGGGCGTTGTCGACGTTGCCGGCATTCGTGGTGTGCCGGTGGTGCCGGGGTGCAGCCGGCCGCTGGTGCGCACGGTGGAGAATGCGCCGTCGATCCACGGCGAATCTGGCATGGACGGGCCGCAGCTGCCGCCACCGCAGACGCAGGCGGACGAGCGCCACGCGGTGCAGGTGATCATTGACCTTGTGATGAGCCACGAGCCCAAGACGATCACGCTGGTGCCGACGGGTGGGCTGACGAACATTGCGATGGCTGCGCGCCTGGAGCCGCGGATCGTGGACCGCGTGAAGGAGGTCGTGCTGATGGGCGGCGGCTACCACGAGGGCAACTGGAGCGCGGTGGCGGAGTTCAACATCAAGATCGATCCCGAAGCAGCGCACATCGTCTTCAACGAGAGCTGGCAGGTGACGATGGTGGGCCTCGACCTCACGCACCAGGCGCTGGCCACCCCAGCGGTGGTGGAGCAGATCGCTGCGGTCGGCACGAAGCCGGCGAAGTTCGTGGAGGAGCTGCTGCAGTTCTTCTCCACGCAGTACAAGCGCGAACAGGGCTTCGAGTTCCCGCCGGTGCACGACCCGTGCGCGGTGGCTTACGTGATTGACCCGTCGGTGATGACGACGGAGCGGGTGCCGGTGGACATCGAGCTGACCGGTACGCTGACGCTGGGGATGACGGTGGCTGATTTCCGCAACCCACGCCCGGAGCACTGCCACACGCAGGTGGCGGTGAAGCTGGACTTCGAGAAGTTCTGGGGCATGGTGGTGGACGCCCTGAAGCGCATCGGCGACCCCAAGTAGTGGTAGCAGTGTTTTGCATGTTTTCCCCTTCGTACGCTGCAGCTGCAATATAAGGACTAACCCTACTTAATCAACCAAAAAACGTTTTCTTATTTTTTTTTCTTCGTGCGGTGCTGCGCGGGTGTAACGGCGGCGCCACTTCGATTCACCTGCAAAAATGCCCTGAGGCGGACGGAGTCTAATGGTGATACCTTAATTTAAGCCAACTTCAGCTCCGCCTCCGTTTTTCTTTTTCTTCTCTATATGTGTGTGTGTTTTAACAGTGTTGCGTGCTGAACGGCGGTGCTGCAAGGGATGCTGACACGGGAAGGGTGTTGCATATTTGGATTGCTTCTGCACTGCCCGTGACGGCCGGCTTCGCTTCAAATTTTCGAATTTTCTTTTCTTCACCTTTTCACCTCTTTTCTGTCCCCCATAACGTGTCCGGCTGTGCTGCCCGCCAACAACGGTCAAACCGTGGCTTTGGCTGCGTATAACGCTGGACCCAAAACGTAGTGTGTGCGTGCATGGCACGCGTACTTTTATTATTTTTTCTCCTTCCTTTATGGATCTGTGGATCAAAAATGTCTCTTGAGGATACAGCGTGACTTGTGGTTCACACGTAATTTTTTTTTTCGACGCGGTGGAAGACTTCGATCTCCCCTCCTCAAATTGGCGCCTTTCGCAGAGGCGGCGGTGATCAGTGCAGTGACTGTGGCACTCTTCTCTCTTTTCCCTTTTCGAGGGCACCGCAGCGCTGCTGCGTCACCCACACACACGCACAATTATTTATGGATAGCGCACAACGAACAGAACAGCGAAATGTTCACACTGGAAACCCACAGTATGGCAACTATGCGTGCATCGGCTGCTGTGTCTTGACGAAGAAGACGTGTTGGCGGGTAGTGCCCTATGCATCTGGGTTACACCAGGCTGCTTATCTCAAGACAGAAGCCCGCAGCAATGTCAATGGCCGGTGCTTCAAATGTTTTTTTTTCTGCGTGAAACGTGCGATATTATTCACACGTTTTGTTAGTTGACGTCTTCCCATGCAAAGAAAAGCTGTTTTGCCAAAAAAAAAGGGATTTTGCTTCGGTGCCTTTAAGCGTGCGTTTACTCTTCTCTCCCGCTTTTGCCTCTCTCCTCTTTCGCTTTCTCTCCGCATTGCATCTCCGCTTTGGCACTCATTGCAACTGCTTCCCACCAAGCGCGCTTTACTTGCGACTGCTGCCAGGTGTTCTTGTCCGCAGGGTTCGGTACGATCAGGAGCGCCTCACGCACACATCGACACGCCAACTCATACACAACACACAGACACGCTTCTCTCTGAGTGCAGCGCTGGCGCGCTTCTCATCGCAGTCGACACCGAAACAAATAAAGAAGATGTCGACGGAGAGGAAATCAACAAAGGAGGCCGCACCGCTCATTTCGGTCAAAGGCAGCAAGGAGGGTGAGCTGGAGATCGCGCAGTACCCGACGAAGCTGACGTGCTCCTTTGGTGTCTCGCTGGTGGACGAGAAGCCCAACGAGGAGCTGCACGTACTCTACCGTCTGCGGGTGAAGGAGTCGTCCATTCTCTTCTCCAAGACCTATGGGCTGCTCGGGCACGACCGCACCGGCCACCCCCGCCCCTCTCTCAAGGACACCATCACTCTCTACGCCCAGCCGGCGGTGATGACGATGGGGAAACTCTCGACGATTCGTGTCGAGTACGTGACGATCAGCGAGGCAGACGCCACCGGGCTGATCGAGCGCGGGGAGGTGGAGAAGGAGTTCTGCCGACCCTACTTCACGCGCGGCGACACGCGCCACTACGAGGTCCACTGCACCTTCTTCGACGCCGCGACGGCCGCAGCAGAGAAGAACCGGCGCCGTGGGGACGGAAAGGTGGGCAGCAGCGGGGCGGCAACGCGGGCGGCGGCGGCTGTTGCTGCGGTGGTCGCGGTGGCTGTGGTGGGTGTCGTTGTGGCGCGGCGCCGCGGCGTGACGTGGGAGGCGGTGCGCGACCTTTTGCCCCGGCGCGGCGGACGCTAGGCGCCGTGCGTATGTGCAGCTGTTAGTCTGTTGGTGTAGAGGCGTTAGCATGGGGAAAATTTGGAGAAGCACCGCAGCCGCCATAGAACCGTTTTTTTTTGATTTTGATTTTGTGACTACACTAGCGTGGTTCGACACCCTTCTTGCTGCTCACCGTGTACTTGAAGCAGTGCACCATGATGGTGCTGCCATCCGCAGCCGATCTTTCTTTACGCTCGCATACGTGCGCCGTCGTCGGACGAGCTGGTCGCGTCCGTCTTGCCTGCTTTTTGTCTTCTGTCGTGTAGCATGCATCACGCTGGGATGGGCTGTTTTTGTCATCGTGGCGGTGAGAGGTCATCTGTGTTTGCTTTATTGATAGCCTTCTCTCTCTTTTTGTTTCCAGGTGCTCTTTTTGCGAGGAGAAGGCCGATGAGCCTCGTGGTAGTTTCTTTTTCTGTTTGTCCCTTTCCTCTACTCGCTGAGTAACGTTTGTTGTGTAGCGAGTGCGGTGGAGGCAAGAGGGACTGTGTTGGTTGTTGTGTGCGCTGAGTTCTCACTTCGAGGTGGACGTGCTTTCGATTTTCCGTGCGCCGTTGTAGCGGTTTTTTTTTTCTTTGCGGGTAGATCATCGCGTGCACACTCTCATGCGTGTGTTTATACAGGATGCGGTGCTGATAGTTGCAGCTTTTTTTCTTTCATTTCAACCCCTCTTCGCGATCGTCCTTCTCTCTTACATTCTCCACACTCCACACGGCGCCATCTTTTGAGTCATTTATTTGCTTTGTCCAGTCTTTTTGTTCCTCTCTTCGTTTTACGCGCCGCCCCTGCAGCGTCGGCTGTCGAGTAGTGCGTGCGTGCTCAACGCGTTGGTGTTGCTTCCGGCCCATGCGGCTCCGTTGATCAAAAAACAAAAGAAAGAAAAGTATATCCATTTAGAATAAAAGAGGAGCGAAACCACACCGAAAAAAAAAAAAGAAGGTGGTGTGTAGTAGAAGCGCGTGCACGCCGTTTAGCTCCCGTACTTGATCATGACTCGAAGTGTGCATTGGGCAGCTGCAAGAGATACATGAGGAACACAGCTCACAATACCTACTGTAGGAAAACAGAAGCTAATAGAAAACAATATAAAGAGGCAGTGGCGCTCTCACTGTTGCCGGCAGCAGCGCGGGGGAGCTACCACGATCTTCTCGCTTGCCTGCTGTGCTCTACACCGCAGTTTTATCTCTTTTTAATAAAAGAAGGGCATCTTTGAGTGCAGTCTTATTTCGTGTCGTGTGTTCTCCCGCGTCACTGATGCAAGAAGCAGCCGTGCCTGCGTCACTGCCGCAAACGCGAGCCATTTTTTCGGTGCCATCTTGGTGCGCTTAAGAGCTGCACAGACTCACTTCTTTAACCTTCCGTGCACACTGCTGTCCTTCGCGTCTTCCCCCGCCCCTTTCTGATTGTTGCTGCTGTGCTCGAGTGAAGAGCGCCGTGACTCTACGCTACAGCGTCGCACCGAACGCCTTCCGCACGCATTTAGGAGGCATCATCATAGACGAGAAGTCGATCACCTTTTTTAGATTCTAATTTAAGAAATAAAAAAGAAGCATAGAAGGCATCTATTATCTTCCCTCTCTGCTGGCCACTGCCGCTACGTATTTTTGTTGCCTCGCATCTCCATCGCGTGCTCGCTGCTGCTGTATAGGTATTTTGCCATTTCTGTGTGTCTCTTCGTTTGCTGCCGTGCACTAATCTTCTCCTCTCCTTGTTCCAGAGTGATTTGCATTTCACTGCTCCTGGGCGGGGCGGTATGCTCGTGTGACCATCGCCGCCACTCTGCTGTGGTGCTCTACGCTCCTTGTCTCTGTGTCTCTCTCTGTGTGTGGGTGTTGCGGACATGAGTCTTCGCAGAGTTGAGATTGCGGTGCGAGTGCGCGCCTCGGAGAACCCGCGCGACGTCTCCTGCGTGACACTCGACCAACACACTCGACGCATTCGCGTTGCCAGCGATGGTGGTGCCGCCGCCGACTCGAGCAGTGCCCATCGCTCCTACCGCGAAGATCTTCTGTTCGATGAACATGTCAGCAACAAAGAAATATTCGACGAGCTGGTGCTGCAGAAGATGCGCTCCACCTCCCCGCGCGAGCCGGACACGCTTTGCTTCTTTGCCTACGGCCACACGAGCAGCGGTAAGACGCACACCATCGCTGGCAGTGACGACGAGCCGGGCGTGCTGCGCCTCTGCGTGGAGGAGTTGCTGCGGCGGGAGGGCGTGGTGGAAGTGTCGATGCTGGAGGTGTACATGGATGCCGTGCACGACTTGTTGTCCGAGGGGGAGGCGCGGCCGATCCGACGGCGGCAGGGGCCACAGGGCGGACCGGTGATTGTCGTTGAGGGACTCACAACGTGCTCGCTGACCTCCGTGGAGCAGTGGAAGGCGGTGTCGGCGTACGGCATGCGGTCGCGGCGAACTGCGCCGACGGAGCGCAACGCACGCAGCAGCCGCAGCCACGCCATCTTCACCATCAAGAGTCGCAGCGTGCGGCTGTGTCTTGTGGACCTGGCCGGCAGTGAGCGGCAGACCGTCTTCTCCCCCCAGCTGAACCGAGAGAGCATCAGCATCAACAAGTCTCTCTCGCGTCTCAGCACGGTGCTGGAGGCGCTGAGCAGTCAACGCGTCACCGAGGACGGAAAGCGCACCTATGTCAACTTCCGCGACACAACACTCACGGTGCTGCTGCAGCGCTACCTGACCGGTGCCTCTCTCACCACTTTCCTTGCCTGCGTCCACCCTGGCGTGAAGAACTGCCAGGAGACGCTCAGCACGCTGCGCTACACGCAGCGACTCAAACGCATTCGCACACGCGGCGCCGACGCCGTGCACCCTGCGGAGTGGAGCGGGTTGAAGCCGGTGGAGCATCAGGCGCTGCTGGACGAGCTGATGCAACTGCGCGAGGCGTGTCGGCGCAGCGAGGACACGTCGCGGTTGGTGGAGGCCGCACAGCAGCGCCGCATTGCGGAGCTCGAACACACACTCGCTGCACAGCAGCACCAGCGAACAGCGGACTCGTCTTCTCGGGGCGGCATCGCAGGCGACCGCGTACGCGACACCCGCCGCGTCGCCGGCTGGCTGCTGAGCCGCGTGCTGGGTGAGCTGCCGGAGCTGAATGTGGGCTACGATGATTACTTCGACGGCCTCCTGCCAACCTCGGTGCAGGTGATCGGCTACGTGTCGACGATGGCCGGCCTCGTGCCGCGCACAGCAGGCTCTGACCCACTCGCTTTTTTGGATGTGGGGGACATCGCGATGGGGCTCTCGATGCTTGACGCCGGGATCCCCCCTTTTGTACGGCTGCACGAGGCGGGTTGCACCGAGCCTGCTATGTGGGAGGGACACGCGTGGGAGGAGGACGGGAGAGAGGGCGTTGTGTACGTGCTCGCCTTCTTCGAGTACCACCGCACCGCGATGACAGCCGCCACAGCAGCGGGAGATGAGGGGAGTGCGGAAGCGCTGCCGTGCTGCGGGGGCTTTGTTACGTCGTCGTCGCTCCTGCCCATCGCAACGGTCCTCTGCGTGCCGGCCACGGCAACACGCGCCATGAAGGAGGTGGTGTTGCAGCGTCTGATCGATCTGCAGTGTGAGCAGCACGAAGCCGTAGGGCCGCAGTCCTCGGCGGCAGCGTCCTCCTCCGCCTCGCTGCACACGTCGCCACGGTCGCAGAGTGAGTATGCCCTGCCAGCTGCCGCGGAGCTGCTTGATGCCTCACTCATAGAAGCGGAGGGTGAGACGGGTGGCATGAATGGCAATGGCGGCCATGCCGACACGTCGCTGCTGGCTCAGGAGGTGCGCCGGCAGGCGACGGATGTCTCGCACCTCGTGACGCCCTTCAAGGAGTCGAGCAGTACCACCGGCAGCAGCCGTTGCTCTTCCGTTGCCGCTGTCGGCGAGGAGGGGGAGGGGAAGGCAGAGGTGAGGCCGGTCAATGTGCGCCGCGATCTGCTTGCCGAGCTTGCTGACTTCGACCCCGCCGCCGCCGCAGCCGCAGCGGCTCCTGCGACCGCCGTGCCCTCTAAGCAGCCTCCGTCTCCCCCGGCGGCATCACAGGAGGAGCCAACAGCAAACATCAGCAAGGAAGCACCAGCACCACCTGCATCACCGCCTCGAACGCAATCGCCGCCACCTGCTGCTACTGCCGCGGCGCCGGCACGTCCGCAGCCGCCTCCGTCGCCGCCGTCCGCCTCCACCCCACCCACGCTGTCGAAGCGACCTAAGCGAGACGAGAAAGGGAAGGACAAGACAGCGCGTGCGCACGGTTGCTCTGGCTGTCATGTGCTGTGAAACCCAACAGCTCGAGAAGCGGAGCGTCTAGGAATCAGTGAAGAAAGTTTGTGTGACGCTCTGCTCCGTCTGCCTGACATCTTTTTTTCTCTCTTTTTTTCTTACTTTCACCTCTTGTGAAATAAATACAGCGCTCGGCAGCGCAAAGAAAAACGTTGCAACGTACTGTCTACTTTTCTGGCTGCTATATTTGTATGGTGCCTGTGTGCCGCCCAACGTGATTGGTTGCTCTTGCAGAAAGGAAGGAGTAGCGCCTTGTCTGCGCTCCAACTCGTTTCTCTCTCCTTCTCTTCGCATCCTCTTTTACTTGGCCGACGGGGAAGACGATGCTGCGCCATGTCTGAGAGAGTTTTCCGGATGTCCCATTCTTCCCTCTTCTCTCGTCGTCTAATTTTAATCTCTCTCTCTCTCTATCCTTTTTTATTCTTCTTCCTCTTCACTTGCACTACGTTGCGGCTGAACCCGCAGAAACGTGCCTTCTCTTTACATTCGCGTGCGTAGGAGTCACCTGTGCAGTTGCCGCTGCTGCTATTTTGGACATCGGACACACACACACCAACAACATACACCTTTCCGTAGCCATGGCAGTCACCAAGGAGAAGAAGTCCTTCAAGAAGTTCGCCAAGAAACACTTGGCGGGCGTCATCGAGACGCGTCGCAAGACGGCCAAGTCGAAGAAAGAGAAGCTGGAGCGGCTGGAGAAGAAGAAGGCGCGCGAGGTCAAGAATGCCGCCCGCGAGGAGAAGGAGCACATGGACCAGCTGGAGAGGCTGAAGGACACCGACCCGGAGTTCTACTCGTACCTCGAGGAGGAAGACCCGACGCTGCTGGAGTTCGGCAAGGCGGACATGGACGTGGTGGACGACAACGAAGGCAGCGACGCCGAGACGGAGGCGGACGAGGAGTCGGAGGGGAGCCGCGGCGGCGAGAGTGACGAAGACGCCGAGGAGGGCGAGGACAGCCACCGCGGCCGCGTCACCCGCGAGGAACTGCAGAAAATCACCAGCAGCGACACCGCCGGCGAAGCGGGCATCGACGTTTTCGTCTCCGCCGTGCGTGAGCTGGGCTACCCGGTGAAGGAGCACCCCCGCCCGCAGTCCACGCGCAAGTTCGAGGACCCGTCGCTGGTGAAGGAGTCGCTGGTGGCGGTGGCGCAGCACACCGGCCGCTACCTCAACACCCTCATCACCGGCAAGGGCTCCTTCAAGTCGCCCCGCACACGCGCCACGGTGCGCCGCCTCCTCCTCTCGCTCTCGTCGGTGATCGGGGAGGGCAGCATCGACTCCGTCCTCTCCTCGAGCCTCCTGCAGGCCGTCATCCCATTCGTGCCGCTGCTGCACTACGTGCGGGGCGTCACGAAGGCGGTGCTGCGGGCCGCGCTGAACCTCTGCGCCGCGCAGGAGGAGACGGTGCGGGTGGCGGCCTACATGGTGGTGCGCGCCGTCGCGACACGCGCCACTGGTACCCGCTCCATGTACCAGTCCACGGCCTTCAAGGGCATTTTTCTGACGCTCATCCGCACGGCCCACCTGTACAACATCCACAACCAGTCCACCGTGGCGTTCCTCATGAACTGTGTGGTGGACCTCTACGGCACGGACATGGAGGCGGCCTACCAGCACACCTTTGTCTACCTCCGCCAGCTCGCGATTTACCTCCGTGCCGCGCTGCAGCAGCAGTCGCAGAGCAATGTGCGGGCGGTGGTCAACTGGCAGTACCTGAACGCGCTCCGCACCTGGGGTGCCGTGGTGTCTACCTACGCTGAGCCAAACCAGCTCGGCCCCCTCATCCACCCCGTCGTGCAGATCGCGACGTCGCTCATGGACCTGTTCTCGTCGCCGCGGATGTTCCCGATGCACCTGCAGGTGATCGAGATCCTCAACCACATCTCCAGCCGCGCCGATGGCCTCTACATCCCCGTGGCGCCGTACCTGCTCCGCATCCTCACCTCCCCAAGCGTGGCCCTCTCGCACACCCCCAACGGCGGCGCATCCGGCAGCGACCGCGTCGATCTTCTCTTCACCATCCGCGTCAAGAAGTCGCAGGCACGCAGCAGTGTCTACCACCGCGACGTGTGGACCGAGGCGCTCTACCTGCTCACCGAGCACCTCGCCACGCACAGCCACACCGTCGGCTTCCCCGAGTCCTTCTGGGCCGTGGAGAGCACGCTGCGCAAGCTGCGGACGCAGGTGCGGGTGCCGAAGGTGCACTCGAGCATCAGCAACCTTCTCCGCCACATCCAGACCACCTCGCAGAAGATCAAGGCGAAGCGCGACCAGGCCAACTTCGGCCCATGCGACCTCGCCGCAGTGAAGCAGTTCGAGGACGACGTGAAGCAGCAGGGCACCGCGCTCGCCTCGTACTACCGCACCATGCGGCAGCAGCGCATCGACGACCTCGCGGCAAAGCACAAGGACGCCTCGGGTGCGCGCGTCACGCTGGAGTCCGTCGTGGACAAGCGGAAGGGCGGCGCCGGTGCTGGCAAGAAAGCTCGGCAGCCGCGTCGCGCGGAGTAGACGGACGGCCGAAGCTGTGAGGCTTGCGCTACACCTTGTGTGTCTGTGTGAGTTTGTTTGTAGGCGATGGCAGGAGAGATATTCTTGCTGGTTTTTTTTTTTGTTGTGGTGGTGGCACTGTGTACCTGCTGTTTGGTACCGTTGTGCACACGCACGTGTCTTCTACGTGCTTTCGTCGTGAGTAATTTTCTTTTCTATCTTTGCTAACTCGGTAATACGAATAACAACGTTGTAAGTGCGGTGTCGTCTCTCTCCTCTACTTTTTTCTTTTCTGTTAGTCGCCTCCGTCCTTTTTCCGACCGTGTCCGGTGGTGATTGGCGTGGCGTTGCTGCGATGTGCGTCGTTTATGTGCCGCACTTCAGCACGGAGCTTCCACTAAGGGAAGAGATGACAGATGCATGCGTGCAAGAGGAAGGGACAGCAATACAAACACAGAATTGGATCAGTCCGTACATAAAAGAAAGAGAGAAGATTAATGCGTTTAGGATGAGCGATAATACACATGATGACGTACAGGTGAGTTTTTTTTTTTGCCAACTGCCTCGACTCTTAAGTAGCGCGGTCTTTGACTGCGGCGGGCCGTGGGAACACGAACGCGGTGCGCTGCTTTCGTGGATGCGTTGCCGATGTGCCGTAGCGCACATATTAATCAGCACACACGAGTTAGCTTAGGATGAAACGGCACATTACTTCGTCGAAAAGCGCTCTGCGAAGGTAGGAGGAGGGCTCTCTTTCTCATACTCCTCTCATTCTCCCTCCTCTCTGCCTTTTTTTTTTTATGCACGCTTCACCCTCCAACACTTCCGCAACACTTTGCCGCCAACTCGGTCTTGCGAACGCTCCCCTAAATGTAGGAAAAAGAAAGGGAAAAGCAAAACAAAAAGCACGAAGTTGCGTCTGCGCGGCGGATCCTTTCTATTGCCCAACCGTGCAGTGTCGACAGCACGCGCTCTCGTAGCTCCTTGTTGTCCCTCCAGCGATACGCAGTGCTCTCTCTCTCCATCGCTTGAGCAGCAGCAGCTGAGCAACAGCACCACCAGAGAGCAGCTTTGGAGTCGCCTTGGTGCTCTTTGCCCATTGACTCGAACCTCTTTATCATTTTACTTACCTTAACCCTGCAGCATTCACTATTTGTGTGTACGTGCCTACGCCTGTGTCTTTACGTGTCTCTCCGCTTCACAGTCGGGCAGGCGATTTGGTGTTGATTCTCATCTTGTCCAGTTGTTGTTCTTCTCCACAACTCTCCCTAATTCACGGCGGCCCGTGTAGCGCGATGGACTCCCTCTACAACTGGAGCGACGCCACGAAGATCGGCGTAGCCCTCACAGGCCTCGGCGTCTTCTTCACGTTAATGGGCGTCGTGATGCTGCTCGACAGCATCCTGCTCACGATGGGCAACGTGTTCTTCGTGGCTGGGGTGGCGATGGTGATGGGCCCGACCCGCTGCCGCACCTTCTTTGTTGCCCGCCGACGTGCGTCCATCTGCTTCTTTGTGGGCATGCTGTGTGTGCTCTTCCGTTGGTGCTTCATCGGCCTCTGCATCGAGGGATTCGGCGCGCTGAACCTCTTCGGCAACTTTTTCCCAATGATCGCGCGCGTACTTGAGTCGATGCCGGTCATCGGGCCTGTCATGCTGTCGTCCCCGATGCAGCGCATCTTTGCCTTGCTACGGCTACACGACGGTCGCACGCCACGGAATGTCTGACGAGGAGCTGAGGAGAGAGAGAGGGAGAAAGCGGTGGTAGTCGACAATTTTTTTCTGTATTTGTGCGTGTGATTAAATATTGCAGACGATTAAAGACTTTTTCATTTCTTGTTGTGCGTTTCTCCCTCTCCCTTTTGTAGGGAGTACTCATGTTGACTAGACTCTTCGCTCTTCTATTCTTGTTGCTGGCGGACTTCCGCGCGATAACGACGTGCGCTTCAGTACCGGCAAAGACGCCATTTTTTTTCCTTTTTGTCTCATCTTGTTTGTACTGTGAGGTGCGTGTTGCCGCACGCCCTGCGGTCCTGTGCATTAGCTGTTATCCACCAAAAAGAGGAGACCCGCAGGAGAAAAAGCGACACAGTCTGCACTGGTCAGACGGCAATAGTGGCGGCTCCCTTGTGATTGAGACTTTAAACACGTGAGAGACGAACGCTCACAGGCGGGCCAGGTGTGTCTCTTCCTGTTGAAGCGAACACGCACGTGAGGTGCATAAATTGGTACAGCTCTAAACAACAGCAGCACTCGTTTCCCTCTTCGATGTGTGAAGAAGAACGAGAAGTTGTGCCTTTCCGGTTTCTGAATTTCTTCATCACTTTCTGCTTCTCCATCTTCTTTTTCTTTTTGTGCTTTGTGCGTTGTGCGCGCACGTCACCCGGCGCCTTGGAAGGGACCACGTGGCACTCCCCCATCGTACCCCCACATCCCTGACACAGTAAACAATTTCATAACAGAACTACATCATCACGAATCCTTCAGCGCATCCACATCAATAAAGAACAACCGCAAAGGGCAATAGTAGTGCTTTACATCCACTTTCGTATCCATTATGGAACTGGCAGTGGGCAGCGCGTCGGTGCTGCTGACGACGCACAAGACGTACTGCGAGATGGAGGAGCTGCGCTGCCTCCAGGCTGTCTCGCACTACGCGCCGCTCCTCTCCTATCTCAGCAGGTGTGCGGATCGCGGCGCCGTGCCGACCGCCGTAGTCGTGCGCGGCCTCCGTCGCGTCGCCCACCGCATCACCGCGGCGGAGGTGGACGTTGTGTACGACGACGCCGCAACACACACCACGACTGCGCACGTCTTGCGGATCTCAAACGAGCAGCCGGCCCTTCTTCTCCCCACAGCCGTGGTGGAGGGCCGCAGGTGTGCGCTGCTGGTGACAACGTCGACACTCTCGCAGGGACTGCGGCCGGTGGCGGCGGCGTTGCGCGGCAGCGTAGCCGCTGACGGCAGCTTTGCGGCCTCGACGGCGAAGGATGCGGCGGCAATGGAGCGCGTTGGGGTGTCGTGTGCCGCCGCGGAGGCCGTCACGCCGCAAACCTTCACGCTGGGCAATGAGGGAGAGGCAGCGCTGCGTATTTTTACCGTCAGTGTGCAGTGGGGCAGTGAGGCGACACAGGCACTGCAGTCCACGCCTGACGTCGTGCTCCTTCCGCTAGAGGACGTTTGCTCCGCCGGTGATGCCGGTGCCGCCCTCGCCGCCTCCCTTCTTTTGTGAACGGAGGGGAAGATGGATGATGTACGAGTGTGTGTTCTGTGTGAGTGGTGCTTTTGAACCACTGATGCGTTTCTTTCGGGTCTCTCTATTAAACGGGGACGATGTACAGGGAGGCTTCACCTCCGTATCCGCTCGATTAACTGAGATTACAAAGTCACTTGAGCATTGAGTAGACGGCACCGTAGGAACTTGTGGGTTGACTCTCAGTGTGTCGCTGTCAGCTGTGCACACATCTGTAGAGTGGCAATCTTCGTGATGCCCTTCAACGCTTTTGCGTATACGACATGCCTGCCAGGTCGATGCCGCTCTGCACCTTCGAAGACACGCGCTGTGGGAGGCGTCTTTTCTCTCCGTTGCACTCCCGCTCCAAAGCTGTTGGCCTTCCTCTCTTGTACTCCGCTTTTGCCTGCACTCTTCCCTCTTCTCACCTCCTCATCGCTTCTTTCTTGTTGCTGTTATTGCCGGCCGGGCGAGACTTCTTCTGCTGACATCGACACGTGCGATTGTTTTGCCACCGCACATCTATTTCTGCTGCTGCTCTCTTCAGCACGCACGCAAAAAAAAAAAACACTGTGACAGCTACACGCACGTACACTGCTCGCTACTACGTGGAGGTGTAATTGTTTATTTTGCCCTTCCGCTCAGTTGTTGCGCATTCTTCGGTTGTTGCACGGTGGCTATCGATCCGATTAGCTAATTAACGGAGATATTATTTTTATTCTGGGCATTCGAAGGACGCCACCCCGAGAAGGAAAAAGTCAGCCGTCTCATAGCCTTTCTTTGTTGCTGTTGGTTGTGTGATACACGTGAGGGCCGGTACGTACTTCCTGTCTTGCGTTTTGTTGAATCTATTTCTTGTCTCTCTAAGAGGGTTGCGTACGCTGCTGCGACTCCGCCGTCCAAGTCAGTTGATCGGCTTTTTTGATATCCTACCAATTTGCTTTGTAACAAGTCCCCTGTCTTACTGTTGTTATTTTATTTTAGTGTCTGTTTCACCCCCTAACGTTCCCTTCCTTGTTCTAACGTGACTCTAGTTTTTGTTCTCAATTGGTTTTGTCTGCGTCACTGTCGCTGTACTGTCAGAAGATCCCTGTTGTTGTGCCTCCGCCTCCGCCTGTGTCTTCTCTTTCTTTGAATTACGCCCTTTGATTTGAGTTTCCGCTTCTGTTTTCGATCCGCAGCAGACGCCTCTCTCTTCATTTCTAATCCACCTTACTTTTTCTTCTGTTGTTTTGCCTTTTCTTCTTTAAAAGTTTCTCTTTTGTGGCGCATATCCGTCGATCGACTCGGCTCTACAGCCCTTTGCTTTGTGCCGCTCTACCGCGTCTCTCTTCATCTCTGTAGGAGGGGTGGCGCAGGTTTGCTGCAACTTTCCCTTTCGGCACACCCACAACAAATCTCCAGGCAGCTTCGCGATGGTGGTGAAGAACGAAGACGCCGCGGTGGCGATCCGTGAGTCGGAGGACGACTCGCACGACCGCCTCATGTCGACGAAGGAGCTGTGGTACAACACCCTCCGCATTCTCATCCCAACCGACGTCAGCTCGCTGCTGTGGATGTCGTCGCAGACCATCACTCTCGCCTTCGTGGGCAGCTACCTGCAGACGGAGGGCACGGCGCAGTACAGCGCCAGTATTGTCATTTTCAACATGTGTGCCTTCTCCTTCGTGCAGGGCTTCGGTGCTGCGATTGACACGCTGTCCTCGCAGGCCTTTGGCGCCGATCCGAAGTCGCCAGAGGTGGGCGAGACGCTGCAGATGGCACTGGCGCTGAACTGCGCTCTGGGCACTCTCTTCTCGATCCTCTTCTACTTTTCCCGCCCGCTCGTGTGTGCCGTCTTCGAGCAGGACGTCTGCGTCGGTGTTGTGCAGTTTCTGCGCTACTCCCCGCTCTACCTCTTCGCGCAGATCATCAGCGGCGTGATGAGCAAGACGATGTACGCGCAGAAGCTGCCGGAGGTGGTGGCGGCGGCCAACGCCGTCGCGGCGCTGACGTCACCCGTGGCGAATTACTTCCTGACGCCGTACGGTATTCACGGTGCTGCCCTGGCCTTGGGTGCGACGGTGGGCCTGTGCTCGATTACGCACATTCTCTGCGCCGTGTTCCACCCCAAGGCGATCATCCGCTACGCCCCGTGGCCGTCGCCGAAGCTGTGGGACCTCGAGGCGTGGAAGACGTTCTTCCATGTCGGGGTGCCGGCCCTCGTGGCGACTTGTGCGGAGTGGTGGGCCTTCGAGATCCAGACCGTGATCGCCTCCCGCATCTCCCTCACCGCTCTCGCCATCCACGGCGTTGCGATGAACCTCGTCGGTCTGCTCTTCTCCGTCGCGCTTGGCGTGTGTGTTGCCGCCAGCGTCATCATCGGCAACTCCCTCGGCGCCGGGAAGCCGCGCCAGGCGAAGCAGTTCGCCTACTTCATTCTGATGTGCGACGTCGGCATCGGCGTCATCACATCGGCCATTATGCTCATATTTGGTCGCCTCATCGCCCGCCTCTTCGGTGAAAAAGATCCCGAAGTGATACGCGGCGTGCAGAACATCATTCCATTGGTGGCGCTGACGCACACCGGCGACTCGCTGCAGTTCTGCTTGCAGGGTGTCTTCCGCGGTGCGAACCGGCCCACGCAGGCCGGCCTCGCTGTCCTCCTCACGCTGTGGTGCGTCGGTGTGCCGGCCTCCGCCTTCCTGGTCTTTGTGTTGAAGGTCGGCGTCTACGGCTGCCTCGGTGGCATCGCGATCGGCATGGTGACGGAGATTCCGCTGCTGATCTACTGGATGCGGAAGTTCGATTGGCAGCAGCTCGCTGACGAGGCGCGGCGGTCGCAGGAGCAGGTGGGAGAGGCGACAGATGTCGTCATGATGGAGTCGTCCGCGGAGGACCCGAGCGCTCACACCCCCTCACCGACGCACAGCCACGTGTCGTCGGTCTGCTCACAGCACAGCAGCCGCCGCGGCCCCTACGAGCGGGAGCTGCACGAGCGCTCCGTCAGCATCTTGGAGGAGGCCTGCTGCTCCCTGCACGGCTCCTTTGCGATGCCGCCGCTGCACAAGCCGGACGGTCACTAGCAGCGTGCAAAGCAGAAAGCAAACATACTTTTTTTTCAATCAGTAAAGGAATAGAGGAGGTTGGTATACCCATTATAAGCCCCACCACCGCCTCTCTGTTTTTTTTCTTCTTTGCTTCTCCAACGTGTGGTGTGCGAACGAAGTCTCAATGCCGTTGCGAGGAGTGCAGTTCGGGTAATACGTGCATCAACCCTGCTGTACACTGTGCAACGACGAACCAGTGAGCGCTTTTTTTTTTCTTCTTTGATGTTTCCCCTCTTCGTGTGTGGCTCTAAGACGCTGTTAAAGTAAAAGGCAGAGTGCGTGAGACGAGACCACCTGTGTTGTTGTCTAAACGTTTGTCGTTGTAAGTTATTACTGCCTTGTTTTTTTTTTCTGTTCCTCTGAAGACAGAAAGATATCGATGCGCATAGCTCTGCGAACGGCGCAGTTGTGCACGCACGATCTTCGCTGCCCCTGACTACCGCCTCCTCCTCTCTCAAAGACTGCAGCTCACTCCGCGAGTGCGCTGGAGGGATCAGTGAAGGCATAGTCGCTCAGAAGAACACTTGAGTGATGCGCTGCGTTGATTTAGCTTTTTCTTTTTATTTGGTCGTGTGGGCATTGTTAGCGTTTAATTTTCTTTTTATCTTGTATCTACTATGTGTTTGCTTTGGTCAGTCTTTTTCGTGTCTTTGTAAAAAGCGTGTGTGACAATAAAGAATGCTTGCTGTGTCTCTCGTCTAATTTTTTTTTTTTTTACTTTCCCCCTTTTTTTTTCTACTGATTTGGGGGAGCTGAGGGCAAGTACACTCCCCAACTCACCTCGACACGCTCCCCCCACCTTCCCACTACTCGCTCGCTGCGCCGCTCGGCCCTTTTCATCTTTCTTTTTTTCTGATCTCCCACTTCTTTATTAGTTTTTGGTCGCTGCCAGTCGAGTTTTTTCTTTTTTTTTTTCCTAAGCGTGTGTGGTACAAGACTCTGTTTTGGGGCCGCAGGTCGTGGCTCCTCTATTACTCGTGCGTGTAGTGAGGGTTTGATACGCACTTGATGGAAAAGGCACACAAGCTGTTGTCTTTCCTTCGTTTTTGCCTTTTTCCTCTTTTATTTCTTCTCTGTCTTGTGTCACGCACCGTCGATATTAATCATATGCTCATCGGAAGGTTCGTTCGTCTCCTTTCCAGCCAACGACGAGGAGCACAGACGCAAATACACGGAGACAGGTGCGTGCCCAATCTTTCACCATTTCAAACGCGCGCGTGTGTGTGTGTGGTAGTGTGTGTATGAGCCTCATGCCCACACAAACACGTGTTACGAATGGCTTTTCTTTCTTTCGGCAACTACACCAGCGCAGGACACACCCCAAAAAAAATCCGACGCTGCTGCAATGAGCCATAGTGACGCAAAGTCTGCTTCTTCTGCCTCCCCTCTTTTTGTGGCGTGTTGACGACGGTAAGGCCGCTTGAAGCGTTGGCCGAGTGAGGTTTAAGAGAATTATTTTTGAAGAGAAAAGAATGAGAGAAAAGCGACACGTGTTTACTGTCTGGATACGCAGCTCAACCCACAAAGTCAGTGCACACACATTCACGGACGCCCGTTCTGTCGCCAGAGCTCATGTGGAATGTCCCGCGTGCGTCTTGGCTTTGCCGCTGGCTTATCCTGAAGAACAGAAGTGCGCAGCGGGATTGAGGGCTTGTGCATCTGTAACGTTGCCGTCTTGCTTCTTGTGTGTGTTAGACTGGCTAAGTCTTAAAGTGAATATGTGTGCACGCTCACGACACCTCCTGCATTTCGCCGTACTCGTCCACGTCTTTCACCTCTTTCATCCCTTACTTCACCTCTACACACACACAGCCGGAGTTGCACCGCAGCCCCATTCTTTCTATTCTTTTTGTGAACGTAGTGACTTCTTCTAGCACAGCGTGATGTCGTCGTCCACGGACTCCGACGCGCCGTCGGTGATTACGAGCGACGTCTACAACGATGCCCAAATCTCCTTCAGCATGCTGGAGAGTAAGGAAAAGCTTGTCTCCTTTCTCGACTGCACCACCCTGCTGCGTAGTATGGGTATGAACCCCACCCAGGACGACATGGACCGCATGAAGGAGCTGACGGCGAAGCCCATTGCCCGCCTCGAGCAGTGGCGCAGAGAGGAGGAGCTACGGCAGGACAAGGAGCGTCGCAAAGAAGAGGCACGGGAGCGCAAGGGAAAGGACCGCGGGAGTGTGGCACCCAACAAGAAGTCGATCGCGGAGAAGCCAGCCGCCGAGGATGGGGCAGCAAACGCAGAGGCGGGTGCCGAGGCGGCCTCTCTGGTCCCAGCCGAGGAGATCAAGAACATTGACTGGAACATTTTCATCCACTGCGCCGAACTTGTCTTCCGCGATCGCATGCGAGAGCAGCACGCGGTGCTGGAGGCGCTGAAGGTGTTCATCGGCACGTCGTCAGCCGTTGTCAGCCGCGATCGCTTAATGGAAATTGTGACGACGAACGGCGACAACGTGCTGACACCGGCGGAAGTGAAGCTGCTCGTGACGATGCTGCCGGAGAGCTGTTCGGCGAAGGAGCTGGCCGCACGCATTCAAGGCACCTATGTGGCGCCTACGCAGGCGGAGCTCGATGCGGCGGCGGCTCGAGAGATGGAGGCGCTGCGGCAGCAACAGGAGGCTGCCGAGAAGCCGAAGGAGGAGGAGGACCCGCTGAGTGGCCTCTGATGGGCATCGGTGTTTTGCATTGGTGTTGGATCAGGGCAGGTGGAGAGAGAGCGGTGCACAGCGCCTCCACGTGCAGACTATGTGTAGGAGGAGGGGGTTGCGATGTACAGCGCCGATCTTCGGCTTTGAAGCCCCTCTTTCTTTGTTTTTCATGGGAGGCGCATGCGCTGCCTTGCCGTGCAACAAGCACAAACACTACAGAGAGAAGCTGGACCACTGTTTTGTGTTTTGATGGAGTTTGGCCACCGAAGTTGCACGCATCGAATGCGGCAAAATGTTTAGCAGGTAATGTTTTTGTGCCGTGCCACATCGTGTCTTCTCCAGACATAAACTGTTCCGGAGTAGCAGAGGTGCAAAACCTCTTAAATGCTTGCTGGTCACCGCAGGCGGGCCTTTGCGAATTTCCCCTTTGCTTCTTTTCTTCCACTCTTTCCTTCGTTTATACTCGGCTTTCCACACTCTTCTACCCCAATACGCACCACAGAAGACTTCATTCATTTCCAGTGTCCCTCGCCACTCCACGTGCAAGTCTTTTTTTTTTTCTACAGAAGCATCTCATCCGCCTGCGACCTGATCTTAACTCTGTGTGCGCGTTGTCACTGCCGCACTCTTGCACCACATTCCCTCTTTTCTTTCTTCACCACCGTCCTTCCTCTCTTCCGCAGCCATGTCGGAGATGAACTTAATTGTGAACATCACGTGCAACCCGCCGATGATCTCCGTCTTTGGCCCCATCAAGGAGAGCACAATTGATCGACTGAACGAGACGATCCCGAATTCCTGCTCGACCACCAACACCGGTAAGATGCCCTTCGCTCTCGTGCGCAAGGAGGACCCCCCGCACTGGCACGGCGAGCTCCGCACGCAGTTCGCCACAGAGGACATCGGCACCTCGATGCTCTTCGTCTCGCTGCTCGACGCGCTGGAGGAGGAGGGGACGTGGAAGCTCCGCGGGAGCACCACGATGAACCACGACTACGACAAGACAACGTACAAGTTCTTCTTTGTCCGTGGCGTGCACTGAAAGGGAGAATTACTTTGTCAAGACGAGTCGGGGAGTGGGGGATAACATCAAAGGTCTCCTTTTTCCTCGTGTTGCTCAAAGGTTGGAGGACGCGGTGCTCATAGCCTATCTATCTTTCTATCTTCTTTGTTCTGTTTTTCATTATTAATAGCTTATGATGCAATGTACATAGTCACCATCGCGCAGAGCGGTACGTCTGTCCAAAAAAAAAAAAAGGAAGGAAATAGTCCAGAAACGAAAATCAGCGAACTCGGCGGCACTTCTCGTTGATGAGGCTTCTTGTCAGAGCAGTAGATGTCTGCGTTTGCTGAAGGAAGAGGAGGCGAGGGGTCTGATGGTTCCTTATCCGCTATTCCTCGGCGAATGCGCTTTTGTCTACAGTTTCCTGTTGTTATGAACAGGAGAGCAGTTGAAAAACCTCGTACGCTTTGCAACACGGAAGAGAACTCTATTGTGCCTTACATGTGCCGCCTTGGGAGCTTCTGCTCTTCATGCAGCAGAGAGACTCTTCTGTATGCTTCGATGGAAAGGACGCGTATCTTCGCTGCTTTCCCTCCGTGCCTGTCAGAAACGCTCTGATGCTTCTTCTGCAGCGACGGACGTACACTCTTCCGCCACTCTCCCTCTTCCTGTTCATCTTTTCTTCTCGAACGCTCAATTCCTCTCAGCGCACTGCAACGGCAGCGCAGCCGACCGACACGTTTGGAAGTGTCTGCATCCATCGCGAGGAGCAACACACCCGCACAACTCCTTCTTTCTTGCCTTGCCCACATAATGGCGGACTTCGAGCAGCTGCCCATTGCCACCCAGATGCTGCTGGACCCACAGAGCACCTTAAGTCCCTCTCTTCTCCAAGCGTGGGCCGCCGCCTGCCGTGCCTGTGTAGAGGACGCAGCGGCCGCCACGAGCGGTTCCTCCGCCTCCACCGCGGCGCAGTTGCCGCCGCATGCAGCAGCACGGCGCGGTCCAAAGCGACTCGTGGACACGCACGACTTTTTTGCCCTGTCCGAAGCCCTCGACACCCTCACGGACGAGCTCCGCACCAGCGGCGGTGGTGGCGGCAAGGGGAGTGTTGCGTCAGTGCCCTGCAGTGGAGGCGCGCAGGGGAGCGGCGCTGCGAGGGCCCGCATCGGCGTCGACGAACTCGACACGCGACGCGACCCCACGCAGTCCGACGAACAGGCAGCGGCTGTGCGGGATGCCGTCGCTGCCTTCCGCCTTGGGCAGTACAAGCCCGCGCTGGAGCTGCTCCTGCACGCCTCCTCGCTCTGTCTCTCGCACGAGCTGACGGCGCCGCTGCTGCACAACGTCGCGGTGTGCTACTTCAAGCTGGAGCAGTGGGATTTGTGCAGCAGCGCGACGCAGCGGGTGATGTCGGTGGACACCGCTGGCGTCTACCCGAGCCTGCAGCGTCTCGCACGGGTGCACATCTGTCAAGGCAGCAGTGAGGAGGCGCAGCGCTGCGTTGCCGCTCACCGCGACGACGTGGCGTGGAAGGATGAAGTGGCGGCTGCACGAGCCTTCATCGCCTACACCAACTTCTACGCGACCCACCAGTACGGCCGCGCGCGTGAGAGTCTGGAGGCGGTGCTGGCTGTCCTTCCCTGTGGAACTTTGGAAGCCACGAAGGCGCGTCTGCTTTCTCTCGACAGCGTCGGCGCAGCGGCGCACTACGCCCAGCAGCAAGCCGCGCGGTACTCCTCCTCCGCGGAGATGCAGATGGCGGCGGCTGAGCTCGCCTTCCAAGCCGCGACGTCGACCGCCGACCTCGACGCCCTCGTCGCTGTCATGCAGCGCGCCACCGTCGGCGTGGCTGAGTTGCGCTTCCGCCTGCTGCAGACGCACGTTGCCCGCTGCCGCGACGCCATCGTGAAGTTGGCGACCCTGACGCAGGCACGAAAGTGGGCGGATGTGGAGGCGTGTGCGACGCAGACGCTGCGGGAGCCCTTCGTGTCGGATGGCGTGAAGGGGATGGTCTACCACGACCGGGCCCGTGCCCGTGTGCAGCTGCGGTCATCGTGGTACGAAGCTCTCGACGACTCCCATCGCGCGCTCTCCTACACGGAAAAGAAGGAGTTGCGGGCGGAGCTGCTGTTGTTGGTGGCACGCAGCGAGGAGGCGCTTGGACGCCTGCAGGACGCGCTGGGTCACGCCGAGGAGAGCTGCGTGCTGCAGCGCAGCGCCGCCACGGAGGGGTACGTGCGGCGACTGCGAGAGCGGCGTGCGCAGGAGCAGCGGAAGGCGCAGCCCTCCCACGGCCAATCTTCGTCTGCTAAGGACACGCGACAAGAGCAGCAGCAGCAGCAACACGCAGGGACTTCGCCTTCTTCGGTTTGCGCGAGTGCCCTCAAAGGCCACTACGAGACGCTCGGTCTGCGCAGCGGGGCCGATGCTGCGGCTGTGCGCAAGTCGTACAGAGCGCTGGCGATGAAGTGGCACCCCGATCGGTGGTGTGGCGCCGCAGCGGAAGACATCGCATCTGCGGAGACGCGCTTTAAGGCGATTCAGGACGCTTATGAAAAGCTCATGCAGGGTCTGGTGTGAGGGCGTCTGTCGTGCTACGTGCGTGTGCGTGTGTGCACGTATTGTATTGCTGTGAGGTCAGTGTGGATCTGTATCGCAAAGTTGCATGTACATAAAACATCTTGCAGGTGTGTTTTCTCCTTTCTTATACAGTCAGGGCACAACCGGCGTCCCTTTGCTTTTTCTTTTCCTGTCCGCTATTCGAATTAACAAAGAAGTTGTATTTCTTTCTATCACCTCTCACGCTCCTCTCCACGTACTTTCCAACTACTTCTAGCAGAGCAACGGATACGAGCAGCGTTCAGCGCCTTCGCTCTTCTGCCATTTTATCTCCAGTCAGCTTGCTAACAATGATTCCTTTATTCTTTTCTTTCCTCCTCCCACACTGTCCTCTGCTTTCCCCGTGTTGTGCGTCAGCGAGTGAGCCCACTCCAAATCGCGGCTGCTGCCACTCTATTACAAGCATCTCTACCACCGTAAAAATCTGCACTCTATTATTATAACTCTGGTTCGACAGGTGTGTTCTCTTTTCACTCTCCCTTACAGTCCTATTTAGTTGCAAATATCTTCTCGAAACCCTTATCTGCCCACACGCAGACACCGCCGAGCAGTCTCTCTCTCTCTCACTCTTTCGCTACTTCTCTGCAGTGCATCTTCTCACAGGCACCTTGTATATCTTTTTGAGTGGCTGTCCGTGTGTCACCTTCGGGTTTTTATATTTTGCGCGAGTAGCCGTGCGACCACCACCGTCGCTACCGCCGTCTTCATCTCTCCTCCTTCTCCTTTCTGTTGCCGTCTCGGCTCTCTAATTGCTGGTACTGGCACCTGTGCCTCTCCCACTTTTATTTAAGCTTTCTCACTTTTCCTAAATAGGGATTTCACTGCAGCACCGCTTTCTCGCTGTGTTGTGTCGCTCCTTGCCTCTCAATCTCTTTCTCTCGCATTCCCTCTTTCTCCTTAGTGCTCTTCCACAAGCAATGGGTCTCCTCACGACCGGCGGCGAGCCGATGCGGTGGGGTACCGATGCGCACACGAAGGCGATCCCCCACGTCAGCGCGCACGGCATCCAGCAGTTCTTGAACGTCTACAAGAACAAGAAAGACCTCAAAGGGATGCCCTTCTTCTGGGGAGAGGAGCTCGAGCACCAGCTGATTCACCTGCGGGACAACACCATCACTCTCTCGCTGGAGGCGGCTGAGGTGATGGAGCGGCTCACCGCCCGCCCCGACAACGATGCCATCTGGCACCCCGAGTACGGCAGCTTCATGTGCGAGAGCACCCCCGCACAGCCGTACACCCTCGCCCTCGCCAGCCTCAACTCAGTGGAGCACAACCTCGAGGCGCGCTACGACCTGCTCGACAAGGAGGCGCCGGAGGGCGTCGTTGGCACCACCTTCGTCACCTTCCCCCTCATGGGGCAGGGCGATTTCACCGACGCGGACGACACGAGCTCGCCCTACTCGCAGTCACTCTTCGTGCCCGACGCGTGCATCAACCGCACCCACCCCCGCTTCGCCAACTTGACGGCAAACATTCGCCTGCGCCGCGGCCGCAAGGTGTGCATCCAGGTGCCCCTCTACATGGACACCAACACGATGGAGCGCACGGTGGACCGCCGCCTCAACATTGACAAGAACGCCCGCAACAAGGACATCGACTGCGGCGTGAAGGACGACAAGAAGAAGAAGACGAGCAAGTTCGGCAGCGACGCGACGACGCCGACGGTGCCGGCGAGCCCCATCGACCCCCGCGAGAGGGAGTACCCCGCCACCGAGGCGATGAAGCACCTCTACACCCCGGCGACGCTCTACTACTACGCGCAGTACTTCACCCCGCAGCAGCGCGAGCACGTGCAGGAGCGCTACAACGCCTGCCCCTGCCCGGTGCCATCCGTGAGCCACCCATGCATCTACATGGACTGCATGGCCTTCGGCATGGGCAGCAGCTGCTTGCAGGTGACGATGCAGCTCGACAACATGAACGAGGCCCGCCACGTCTACGACCAGCTCGCCGTGCTGTGCCCCGCCTTTCTCGCGCTGAGCTCCGCCACGCCCTTCCAGAAGGGGCTGCTGTGCGACTCTGATGTGCGCTGGCTGACGATCGCCGCCGCCGTTGACGACCGCCGTGTCGAGGAGGTGCCCCGCATCCTCAAGTCCCGCTACGACTCCATCTCCGTCTTCATCAGCGACCGCGAGCCGAACCTCGACCAGTTCAACGACTCCCGCATTGAGATCAATCAGCCCTTCTATGAGGTACTGAAGGATGCCGGCGTCGACGGGCGGCTGGCGCAGCACATCGCCCACCTCTTCATCCGCGACCCCCTCGTCATGTACGACCAGATGATCGACATCGACGACACGACGCACACGGAGCACTTCGAGAACATCCAGTCTACCAACTGGCAGACGATGCGCTTCAAGCCGCCACCGATCGGCAGCGACATTGGCTGGCGTGTTGAGTTCCGCGTGATGGACATCCAGCCGACGCCCTTCGAGAACGCCGCCTTCTCCGTCTTCATCCCGCTGCTCACCAAGGCCATTGTCAAGTACCAGCCCGTCTTCTACACAAAGCTCTCCACCGTGGACGAGAACATGGGCCGCGCCCACCGCATCAACCCATGCGACGAGGAGTACGTCATGCGGAAGGACATCTTCGCAGCGACCGCGACCGCCGATGATGCCGAGGTGGCAAAGATGAGCGTCGATGAAATCTTCAACGGCAGGGAGGGCGGCTACTGCGGCCTCATCCCGCTGGTGCGCCGCTACCTCGACGAGGAGAAGCTCCACTCCCCGCAGATCGAGTCGTACCTGCGCTTTCTCTCGATGCGAGCGGCGAAGCGGATTCCTACTGCCGCGCAGTACATGCGCAAATTTGTGCTGGAGCATAAAGACTACCAACACGACTCCCGCCTCACCGGCGCGATTGCCCGCGACCTCGTGCAGCACATGCACGACCTCGCAGCTCGCAAGATTCACGACGACGCCTACCTGCCCATGAATGTCTTCAAGACACACAAGCGCGAGCGCAGCGAGTAGAGAGTAGGCAAAGGAAGCTCAAAAAAAAAAAAAATGCAGCTACAGGCCGTGAAAATTTGTGTTTTCGCTGGCGCTCCTTCGTCGGCCTATGGCGTGACAGGGTGTAATAAACGGCGCACATGACTCTGGGGGTGTCCTCAGAGATAGTGAGAAATAGACAAAAAACGAAAAAAAAATTAAGCGCTGGCAACACGGCGGCTGCTCGTAAGACGCCTGCCATCACTGCAGCATACTCCTCTTTTTGTGTGTGTGTGCTCGGTATTCGTATTGTTGAACTTTATGTCACAGTGTGGTGTGCGAGGGCTTCTATGCCATCCGGATGAGAGAGAGGGATTGGTTGGAGGGATAGAGTGTGTCCCGAACAGGTGTGTTTCACATGCTTGTTGGCTTGTTATTGGGCATGGAGGCGTGTGTGTGCGTCTGGAAAGCGCGTTTCTAGACGTGACGACGTTGGTTGGCGGCGGCGCAGCGAGCGCGGGACTGCAGTACAGGGTTTGTTGTGAATGTTCCCCTTCAACGCGTGTATGTGTGTGGGAGAGGAGGGACAGTTGTTTTTCTTCTGCGCACACAACCAGCATAGCAAGCGAGGTGGCGCCTTCCGACGACTTGGCTTTCCCCCTCTGAGCGGACGTTTGGTTTGCGAGTGAGTGTACACGCTGGCCCCATCTCTCCTTATTATTATTCATTACTATTACTATTTTTTTTCTATTATAATATTTTGCTCGCTTTTACCATTTTCCTATCGTCTTTGTCTTTCGCTTTACTGGCTGACGGCGCCACTGCTCCAGCGCTCTCTGTGCGCGCCGCACTTCTTTAAAAAAAAAGAAAGGTTTTTCTTTCTCTACGCAAGCTGCACTGCCTTCGCTCGTGCAAGGATCTGTGTACGTCCATCAGTGTTCGCGCCAGCGCAGTTTTTTTTTTTCTTTCTTGCGTTGCATTGCCTTTTTTGCCGTCTCGCTGCGCTGCTCTGCTTCGCGTTGCCGTGTGCTGTTGCCCTCTGTGCGTGAACGACACGCTTGGGATTAACAGTGTGCACATGAACGTGCCCAAAGAGAACTTGACGAGAGGAGCGACGTGCGGTGGGTATTCTGAGTTATTTTCTTTCTTCTATTTGCGATGTAGCTGGCAACAATCAAGCGGAAAGCGCTTTGTGGTATGCGTGATTACACGACGGGGATCTCAAGCAAGCACCAATGAATCAGGACGCGCTCCAAAAAAAAAAGGATGCGACTTCGCGGACAACCAGATGAGACAACAAAGGCTGGTTGTGTGGCCGGGAGCGATGTGGCAGCGGATGTGCGCCGAGTTTTTATTATTATCTCAATCTGGGTAAGTGTGGCAAATAGTGCAGTGCTTTTGTGGGCTTCAGACAGGAGATGCTACGCACTCGAGTACCGCTATCGGAGACTGCGCCGCATCTCATTCACATAGTACTAAACTAAATGCACTCTGATTTTTTTCTGTGTCGCCTTACCTGTTTCTCTTCTCCTTCCTCAATCTCTTGGAATTTCAAACCCACCACCTCTCAGCACAGCACAGCGCTCACTAGACAGTTTCTAATCGACCAGGCGATGGCACAAGCTCGCTGTCCGGCGCAGACGCTGCCTCGCATACACGGCGCCGCGGCCCCCACCGACACACCGCCGCAGACGTGTGCCGCCACCGATGCGCACACCCCAGAATCACTGACGGCGGGTTGGACGGGTCCTGCGGCGCTGCGCCGCGTCTACGCACCCGTCCCGCCCATCGGTGTGACGTCGAAGGCAGCGAAGTGGCGCGACCGGTCCCCAAAACTGGCTGGCGGCGAGGCGTCGCGCGGCCACGGCCACCACCTCGTGCCGCTCGATCCTTTCCACTCCCCACAGAAGCGCTACAGCGACGACGCCCGCCGCTTTCTCATCGCGGTCGAGGAGTCGCAGCGCACCGCGCTGAAGTTCGACGAGCGCCGCCACCGCCTCCGCCTGGAGAGAGTGTACGCCGCCGAGGACCGCCTAATCGATGCGCAGTCGTGCGAGCTGTACTCTGCGGAGGTGCCGCTACTGCGGCTGTGCGCAGAGGAGGAGGAGGCGCCTACGAAGGTGTCGCCAACACGCGAAGAGCTTCGGCCATGGCGCGAGTACGTTGCGGGGCAGATGGTAGACTCGCTGCTGCAAGCACAGTGTGCCGAAGGCAGCAGCCGTCCCGTGCAGCGGCCCGCTTCGCCCATCCCGCCACCGCCTCCCCTGCAGAGTACTGAGGAACAGCTCCCGTCACTGCGCGCTCGCGAGATCGTTGCGCCGACCACCCCGCCAGCAAGCGCTGCAGCGGACAATCACCTGCGCCGCATACGCAGTGCTGCTGCGTCCTCGCTGATGGACGAGTGGTGGCCGAGCTTCGTGGAGGCCGGCGCCACCGCCAAACGGCAACACGCCGCATCTAACGCGGAGGCGGTGCCCGTGCTGCACGCAACAGAAGAGGAGGACGCACGACCCAGTGCTGTCTCCAGCTCTGAGGCCGACCTCCGCCGTGAGCGACGTGCTGTGGCCGCGCAGCTCATCGACGGCGCCGTTGCCGCTTCTTGGCAGACGCGCTCGCTGCCGCCGCCCTTGCGTGCCACAGAGGCGATGTCGCCGCACAGCGCGAAGCTTGTTGTGTCTTCTCCTCGTGATCACGCCGAACCAGGGCTTCGACTCGCCAGAAAGGCGGAGGCCTCGGCGTGGGTCGGTGAAGCTTTCAGTGCGCACAACAGCGACGCCGCGCGGTCTCTTCGTGCCGTTTCGTGCGATGTGGGTCCACAACTGCGCGCCACGGACCTGCAACTTCCTCGCTTTGTCGAGTACGTTGCGGAACCCCCGCGTGTATACACGCCTGCGTCGTCGGTGAAGAGCGCAGAGGGGAAGACAGAGAGCCGCGCTGTTGATGGCGACGATGGTGACGTAGAGAGCGACACTGAAAAAGAGGAGGAGGAGGTATTGCGCGCTGTACGTGCTAAGGAGGCTGCGGCGTGGGTGCGGGACGCCTTTGCGCGAAGCGCCACTGCACAGAAGAGCACTGGTGCCGTCTCCAACGCCCCGTCTCTCTATGAGGCGCGCAGAGCGGAGGCGGCTGCGTGCGTCAGCGAGGCTTTTGCATCTCAGCGGCGGCAGCCACAAACGTCAGAGGCATCTCCTACGTCTGTTGTGCATGACGCAGGAGGGAAGCCAGGCGAGGCCGCTCTTCTCCCTCCGTCCCCCAAGCAGCCACTGCGTGTGGCAGGCGAGGCAGCGCCGCCGCTCTTTGCAACTGATGAGAAGTTTCACGCAACGGCAGTGGAGTCCCGCCTCCACAGCAGCATCGGTGCTGCGCCGTCGCTGGCACGAGACCCAATCCGTGCATCCGTGACGACCACCACCGCATCATCTCAGCAAGCACCACAGGAGCAGCAGCAGGATAATGAGAGTTTGCGTGAGGCACGCCGCGGTGTCGCACGCACTTTGGTGTGTGACGCCTGGCAGTCGCACTTTCTTCCGGTCGCCCCTTCTGCGCCTGCTTCTTCGCTCACCCTCCGCCAAGTGCGCCGGCGTGAGGCCGCCCTGCTGGTCGCCACCGTCATGTAACTCAAAACGATGTACAAATAAAACTACAGCTGGAATATAAAGCTCAACTTAGCTTTTCTGGTATTGAAGGTCCTGGAACATTCTAAACAAAACCGCACTAATTAGCCCCGACCTACATTAACCCCCCTTTTGTTTTTGGACTTTCTTACACGACAATATACAGGCGCGTGACGCTGTTAATTTTACGTGGTGTATCAAAGTGTGTGGGCGACACTGAAAAAATCAGGCCGCGATGGGCTCTAATTCTCTCCTAATTGTAGCGCAAATTGATGAAAGTGTCCTGTACAGAATATCGCTTAAAAAGCCAAGTTAGGGTTTTGCAGATGATGCTGCAGATGCGGAACGTACAAACACACTGCAGTATATCCTCACCAGCTCCTTTGCATGCTGCGCTTCTGTGCTTCCCCATTTCACTCCCTCCTCTATCTCCCTTCTCTTTTCACTCACCTCCAACACACTAAAACTGGTAGACTTTAAGCAAGACTCTAAAACTCTCCGCCAGTTCCGCACTGGTACCCTCGCCTACCGCACCCACCCACTCTTTACCTCTTCCCCCTTCTTCTCTCCGCCAATGCACGCTTTCCAGTGGAAGCGGCACCGCGCCGCCGCCGCCGTCTTTCTTTGCCTTCTGCTGGCGGCTGCGGTCGCCTTCGCTGAGGACATCGCAGCAGACCGCGAAGGCGCCACTGAGCTGCACGTGTCGCTGGACGCAGCCGGCAGCGCTCCGGAGCATGTCCGCTGCGGCTTCGACGAGCTGGAGGCGCGCACGCGTCCCTCGCGCATTATGGGCATCAGCCGCATTGTCCGGCCCGACGCACCGCACCGCAACATCGACGCCGAGGCCGTTGGCTTGGCAGACAGCACCGCCTGGAATTCCATCCGCATCCGCGTCTTCACCGAGGACCTCAACGACGCCACCAAGTACTGCACTGCGGCCGGCCAGACACGCCCCAACTTCCAGGGCGGCACGGCCAACTGCACCAGCGACGACGTCCTCACGAGCACCAAGAAGAAGGTGCTGACGGAGTACCTCGTGCCCTCCGCCATCAAGCTGCACGAGGACCGCCTCAACGTGCAGCAGGTGAGCGGCAACATCGTCGTCGACGCCGCCTCCTTCCAGAGCGACTCCATCTGTGGCCAGTTCACCATCCCCGCTGCGCACACCACCACCGGTGTCAGCGACGCCGACTTCGTGCTGTACATGTCGTCTGGCCCGACGGAGGGGAATGTGATCGCGTGGGCGACGACGTGCCAGCAGTTCACGAACGGCCGCCCCTCCGTTGGCGCGTCAAACGTGTCGCCGAAGTACATCTCGGCCGACCCGCAGACGGTGCGCGTTGTCACGCACGAGATCCTGCACGCGCTCGGCTTCAGCGTCACCTTCTTCGACTCGCACGACATGTTCTACGCGGCGAGCCTGCGCGGGAAGGGCTGGTCGCCGGTGATCACGTCCGCCAACGTTGTCGCCAAGGCAAAGACGCAGTACGGCTGCACCACGCAGACCTTCATGGAGCTGGAGGATCAGGGTGGTGCGGGCACCGCCTACTCGCACTGGAAGCGGCGCAGCGCCAAGGACGAGCTGATGGCGGGCATCAGTGGCGTGGGCCACTACACCGCCCTCACCATCGCCGCCATGGAGGACATGGGCTTCTACAAGGGCAACTACGCCAACGCGGAGCCGATGTCGTACGGCCAGAACGCCGGCTGCACCCTCGGCACGTCGAAGTGCGTCGTCAACGGTGTGTCCCAGTTTTCGTCGATGTTCTGCACCGACACGAGCTCCAACATGAAGTGCACATCGGACCACACCGGGATGGGCTACTGCGCCATTGGTCAGTACACCTCCGCTCTTCCCTCCTACTTCCGCTACTTCACCAACGCGAAGCAGGCTGGTATTGACGCGCTGATGGACTACTGCCCCTACATCCAGGGGTACAGCAACACGAACTGCACCACCGACACCGGCATTCTCCTGGGCAACACGTACGGCGTCAACTCGCGCTGCTTCGACGTGCCTACCGGATTCGTGAGTGGCGGCTACTACATCGCGTCTCAGAAGGCCATTTGCGCCGACGTGAAGTGCGGCAAGTCGACGTACAGCGTGAAGGTGAATGGTGCCTCCGCCTACACCACCTGCACCCCCGGTGCCACCAAGAGCCTCGCCAGCCTCAGCTCCAGCTTCTCCAGCGGCACCATCACGTGCCCGAGCTACGACGACGTGTGCATTGGGCAGGTGAACGCGGCGGAGTACGAGGTGTACGCCTCCGTTGCCGCCCCTGCTGCTGTCTTTGCGGAGACAGCGGCCGAGGCGACGTCGGCCGGCGCTGGTGGAGACGAGACGGCAGGCTATAACGGCGGCGTTGTGGCGACGCGCCTGTCGAGCCCCGTGACGTTCGCTGCCCTCCTCGTCTCCCTCCTCTCCATCTTTTTGGTCTTGTAGTTTCTTTTGTTTTTCTCCCCTTGCAATGCTTGTGCACTTGTCGCATAGAGAGATACACGGAGCTAGCCAGCACAGAAGGCGCTACAGCATCTTCCGTGTCTCCGCTACCGTCTCCGACGCTCTTGTGCGCGTCCTCAGTCGAGGTCATCGACTTAAGCTCTCCCTTTCCCTCTCGTTTTGGACCTTTTCTTCCCATAGAGGCCCGCATAGTAGAATGCGGTGCTCTTCCCGTCAAGGGGTTAAGCGTGTCTTTTCTGTGTGTCCCTAACTATTTTCTCCTTCTTTGTAGGAAAGGGGGGAGGGGACGGAGGCAATCGCAGCCGCTGGAGCATCGACTCCGTCGGTTGCAATACGTGCTCCGAAGTCTTCACCTTTTCTTTGAGTGTGCGAGCGGTGCTCGAGAAGGCAGCACATCCCACTCGCACAGAGAGGTGAACAAAGAATTCACAGCCCTCTTGCAGGTGGTAAAATACCGAACACTTCCTTTTTACGTGTGTCTGAGTGTTGAGCTCCTCCATTGTCACCGGTGTCTCCTCCGACACTCTGTGACCTTGCATGAGTTTACACGAGAGGTGCTACTTTTTTCTTTTCTAGAATTATTGCAGAGTTGAACGAGAAGTGATCGTGACTTTTTTTTCTTTCCTTTTTTAATGCTTCATCTTCATATACCTCATTGTTATTTATATTCTGTTGTGGAACGTGTTAAAAATGGTTGCGTAGTCCTACAGGGCTTCGAGAAGAGAGGCATGGTCACCAGCAAACCTGCGCGCTCCCTCACCAAACCTCGTGGGGAGCCAACAGGGAAGCGTTGTGCGCATTTTTTGGAGGGCTTTGCACCGCCACACCTTCACTTGTCTGCTGCCGCTGCCTTTCTCTTCTCACGGGAGGACCTACAAAACCGACTATTTTTCCCCCCTTTTTTCACCTTTATTCGGACGCGCTGTCGCGAGAATGCCAAAAAGAGTGAGCTCTCTTCTCAGCTGACAAGCACCTTTTTTTATTTCTCTTTTACTTTCTCCCTTTATTGAGTGAAAAGCAAAACGGAGCGCGGCGTGGCTGAGAATTGGATGGCGGAACGAGGAGACAGTGCCCCCACTGTGATACTCTTCCCTGTCCACTTTTCTCCTCTTCCGCCTCTTTTCCTGTACCGGAGGTAGAACCGTGAAAGTGTTGTACGTTACATCACCGTCTACTCTCGTTGTTTGTCTTCGCTCTCTCTCCGTCTATCTTACTTCTTTTTTTCCCCCTCAGTTTTTGCTTGAATTTGCCAGTCGCTGTCTATACGCTCTTTTTTCTTTGTTACCTTTGTTTCTTTTCCCCCCTCACGTGACGGCACTCAAGCACTTTTTTTTCTACCGTCTTTTTCTCAATTTTAAGCACCCGGTTTTTCTTTCTTTCCCGTTCTCCGCCTCCCCTGGCGGCTGATATCTGAGAGAAGAATTTGCAACAACAACAAAGCAGAACAGGTGCTGTCCAGTTGGAGAGGATCACGTGTTACTCTCATTTGACTTCGTTACTCGTCTGAAGGCAGAGACGTGGTTTGATGGAGTCCCGCATGCCTCGTATCGCTCTCCCACAGCTTCTCTTTCCTTCTCTCCCGCCTTTTGCCTTGACTACGAAATTTGGGCTAATGTACTGTGAAGGCAACAAACAGCAATAAAACTACCATCGTCGGAGATGTTCAAAGAACACCAATTTATCGCCTCAGAGCCACATCTAAAACGTACGGTGGGCGATGGACTGCACCAACGATAGTGACGCCCACAAATACACTCGTCCCATTCCTTCACATCTGCAGCACGACCCACTTCTGCTGATATATATGTTGACGATGGCCTTGAAGCGGCCCCGCAGACGTTGGCGGCTGTCAACACAAAACTGCGACTGCACCCAGAAGTAGCGGCTCCGCTAATTTCCCTTAGGCGTGAGTGCGTTTCAGTCACCATCTGTTCCAAACCGCTGCGTTGTCGTGTCCGAGCAGCGGCAAAGATACCGAAGCTACAGCGGCTTTCGCCTTCCTTGTGGTGGGCGATTGTGTGTCGTCTACCGCTGAAGATGGTTGTCAACTAGCGCACGCAGCTACAATTAAAATCTTCTCGTCAGTGGCCCCGCAGACGGGGTGAAGGTGGTGGTGCAGCTGGCTTCGCTATCTGATTGTGCAAATCACAACACACCGACAGACGTCGGACAATGCTGGAGTTTCTTTTTCTCCTTGTCAGCTTTTGCGAATCCGAAGAAGCTTTCCGTGTCCGTCAGACACACCGTGATTGCCGCGCAAGTGGCTGCATATATGTCGCTGTCCCTGTGCAGTGCGTCTCTCTTGCCTATGCATGAATTGTGTTTGCCAAACGCGACACAGATACGCAACGTTGCAGCGTTTTCAGGTGCACGGAATTTGCGGCTCCTTACCGCCCCATCAAGTGGGATCTCTTCCTTGTCTGAGTTGGTGAGCTCTCTGCGTCCCTCCAAGTTCAATAGTTCCGACAGCCCGCTGCTGCGAAGTCTATCGGCTTTTTAAAATGCGTCAAGATGTGGAGACACCACGTGCACTGAATGCAACTCGCAGGGTCTTCATGGACTTGGCAGCTTTCCAAAGCTCAGCGATCTCAATGTGTCCGACGAGCCACAGCTTCAGACGATCTTGATAGTTGCAAGAACGTCTCGTGTCCAGAAGCTCTGCATCCGCAGTTGTACCGCGCTGATCAGTCCGAACGGTCTAAATACCTGTTTTTTTCCGAGCACGTTGTCGCCGAAAGAAACTCGCTTCTTCACGGCTTGAAGAGACGCACTACGTCCCCGTCTCTTTGCGGCATCGACGCATTTAACGTTACAACGCTGAGCGTGCGGCGTGTTGGCTCGCCCCTCGCGCTGTATCTGCAACAGCTCGCGGCGATCGAAGGCACATTTGCGCTCAACACCTTTGTGCTGAACTACACATCGCACTTCTACAGTCGCAGTGTGTTCCGGATCGAGGCGGAGCTTTGTGTTATGTCAGCGTGGAAGTGCTGCTCACAGTTTGCCTGCCAGCCAGCGGTGGCGACCTTCAGATTCCTCCACGAGTGGCTGAGTGTGCCTACCGAGCACAGACCTACCGCTGCGTCGCCAAGATGGCCAACGACATCGCCACTGGTGCTGAGGACTCTGTGGTGGTATGCTTGTGTTGGAGCACGGCTAGTCGCTGGGCAAGCTGCGTCTGTGCGCGGCGCGGTTGACGGTTCTGTGCGCCGACGTGGATCGGCTCGTTGCTGTCTGGAGCCGGTGTCCGTGTGCCCGTCTGTCCTCTCTTTCGGCCTTGAGCGACACGTCCAACTTCTGCAGGCAGCGGAGCGCCGTGTTGGAGCTTGGCAAGCTACTGCTTTCTGACGCCTGCACCGTTACGTGTATGTCTCTCTGGGCTGCCTTCGAGCGTGCGAGGCAAGAGTTCCTTGGCTGGATATTCAGCTCTGCGTTCAGCGATGCCAGCGCGCGCTTGTTTGCGCACAGCATCCCGAGAAAGGTGTACGACTGGCTGCTGTCCTTTGCGGCGGTGTGCGACGTAAAAGATCTTTCAGACATCACAGCTGAGGCGGTCGGGACGGCTACAAGGAACGTTGCCAAGGTGATCCCTTAGCTGCCACTTATTGTGTTGGACATGTGGAAGGATGTCGTCCCTCCGATGGAACTTCTCTCGCACCTGTTGGATAATGTGGCGGTTGTGCTTCCAGACGAGTCCGACGCGACGGGGCCTCTCTCCTCGCAGCTGCTCGAGGCGCTCACGTCTCTCCTGAGTTTCCTGCGCAAAGATGATGCGTTTGCCTCCGAAACGGCGCGGAGCATGTTGCTTACTCTGCAGTTTCAGGACTCACAGAAGCTGCTCGTCGTGCTGGTGGTCCGCGTGCTGAAGATGCAGTTTCTTCCGCAGCGGATCAGAATTTCTGCGGCCCGCTGAAAGAGTGCCGCCCCGTGGCGAGCTGCTTTTGCACGTTGGTGGAGGACGAAAGGTGGGGTATCTTTGCGAAGCTGTTGCCAAGATTGTGCAAAAGGACGGCATCAAAGACCTTGCCGCGTGGTACTGGCGCACACCGTGCTGGAGCTGCTATCAGTACTTGCACAAATTGCTGGCTGAGTTGCATGAGTTTCTACGCGACAACAACAAGGACATTGTGCGGCTGCGAGCAACTGTGGAGATGGGGTGCACGCTGTCATTGGTGTCCTTTTTTTCAGGAGAAAGTGCCGCTGATCTTGGACGCAGTGGAGGCGGGATGGCCTCAGATGACTGCGGACAGCGAGGCCGCGGTGGTGACAAAGTGGCTGTGCGCCATGTGCGACACTCTCCTCACCGCTCATCTTCAGAAAAGGCGATACGGAGACTCTCCCGCGCGAGGTGTGCGGCAGAGAGCGCTTGGCCCTCCCCTTTTGTGCGCTGCCTGGAAGACTTGCAGAACGCACCCCGCTGGGACCACTTGCTTTTTTGTTGCGATCCGCGCGCGCTGCAAGAGTGCTGGTGAGTTCCCATTCGAAAGAACGCGGCGTCGCGGCTGTTAGAGGAGCTCAACGGCCCCTACGCGCCACGCATTCGCTCTCTCGTGAAGAAAGCTGCGGCGGTGGTGATGTCTGACGGCGAGCTGCACGCCTCTCTTTACGCAGTGCTGGCGTTGAAGGACATGGATCGTGCTCTGCGTGCGCTCTGCCACGTCAACCTCACATATTTGGGCAAGAGAGCCTTTGGCGAGGCGGAGTTCACCAGCTTTGTGGAGAAGCCTCTCGAGGCATTGGCACAGTACGCGGGCGTGGAGGTGGTGCTTCGTGTGACGGACGCATTTGAGAAGGAGGTTGCAGACGGAGTGGCTGTGGGCAGGGTGGCCTATCCGGAGTACGTTGGCGCCGCTCTCTGCGCACTGGACGGGTTGGATGTCACTGAGCTTCTTGCTGCTGCCGCCTTGGCGCGTCTCGGGCTGAGCTGCTGGATGACTGAGCTGCAGCGGCGACGCCTTTTTCGGTGCGTTGACCTCTGTTGGACGTCAAGGAAAGTTGCATATCTTGTGCATGAGATGTATAACTGGCTGCTGCACTGTGGGGAAAACAGCCTCGGCCGTTTTATGGAGCTCACTGGTTCGCTGACGGATGCGACGGTGTGCGACGTGCTGCGCGGCTTCTTAGTAGTGCCGGCAGCTCAGCAAGGTCCTTTGGAGAAGCTGCAGGACGCACTCAACGGCGACAAACTCACCAAGCAGGCCGTGCATACCTACCGGACGGCGTGGGATGCAAAGCGGCAGCAGGTGGTGAATGAGATCAAGCGACTGGATCGGCAGCAGCTCCGCCGCACCGCGAACAGGTGGGAGAGAAGCTGGGACGACGTCAAAGCCTTTCTGCGCAACGAGAGAGTGGACATTTCTGCCGAGCTGGTTGCGTGCAGCATACGCATATATGTGTATAACGACATTCGCGCCTCATCCGCATTTCCGAACACGCTGCGGAAGGAGCGCCTGCAGCGCTTCGCAAAGGAGTATAAGATGCACGCAGAGGCCGCTGCCAGCAACGATGGAAAGCGGCGAGTCAAGGAGACCGAGACGCGCATTCTTCACAGCGAGGACGACACACGGCGCACGCTTGTCGACACCCTGCTCGGCTACTGGGGCTCGAAGGGGTACCTTCCCCGACTTGTGCACAGGTGCTTGCCGTGTTGGCGGTGCTGCAAGGCTCTGTGCTGGCTAACATCAACGCAAGCGAGGGCAAGACGTACGTCACCGGCTGCGTGATCGCCTTCAAGCTGTACTGCGGCTATCGCGTCGCCTTCGCCACCTCCAGCTGCGACCTCGCCGTGGAGGCGATGGGGAGTTCAAAAACGGCGCCTCCACGCTCCTCTTCGCCAATCAGCTTCGCGCTGCTGCGGAGGACGCGGAGACGGCGAAGTCGAACGATATCGCCTATGCAGCGCACATCGTGTACACGACGGAGAGCAACGTTATCGCGCGCGGGAGCTGCGCACGCTGCTGGACCCGACGAACGAGCGGCACTACATCGAGAGTGGCGCGGCTTTGCGCACTGGATGATTCAGGACGAGGCGGACGTGTCGATGTTGCGGGGCCTGACGGAGGCAATGTACGTCGGAGGCCCCTCGCTGGACGCTCGCCGCGACGCGCTGACCTTTCCAGCTCTCATGACCGCCGCGATCAATAGCGACTCGCGAGAAAGACAGCGTTTGAGGCGTGGGTGCAACGCGCGGGCATTCTGAGCCGAGACCCAAAGGAATCTGTGCTTTCACGGGAGCGCTTTGAACGGTATGCCGCGTCTGCAAATGACGTTTGGAATGTGGCAAACAACGAGGACTACGTGGCAGGGAAGGGCAGGTCGATGCCGTACAACACCGAAACCGGCGAGACGCTCTACATGACTTCGCTGATAGATGGTCTCGGCACGATGACGTGCTTGAAGGAGGGGCAGCGGTGGGAGTGGGGGACGAAGGCGGCTGTGACGGTGAACCCGCTGCTGCTCTTCTCTGTACATTTCAAGGGTCGTCTGACTGCCGTCACCGGCGCAGCGGGCGGCTATGCTGCGCAGGCGATCTATAAGCGAGTGTACAAACTCAAGCCCGTGACCATTCCGCCTGCCTTCTCTTCAGCCTTTTCTTAGGAGCCTCCGCATGAGCTGTGCAGCAACGCCGCCGCGTACGACGAGGGAATCGAACGCAGTATCCGCGGCGCCGTCGGTCGCGATCAGGACGTCCTCGTCGCCGTGAAGACGGTGGCAGAGGCTGACCGGCTGATGGAGAAGGTGAAAGCGCTTTTTGCGCGATGCCCCGCCGCTGCTGTCGGCCGGCGTGCGCCACGTGTTCTTCATGACCTTTCTCGGCGGCCGCGGCCTCGACGTGACGCCGCACGGAAAGCAGCCAAACGGCATTCAGGTGGTGCTGTGCTGCGCTCAGCACGAGCGGGCGACTCACCAGGTTCTCCGCCGCGCCGCCCGCCAGTACCACCCCGGTAGCGGTCAGATTGTCTGCCTTCTCGACGCTCAGACCGCCACTGCAGCAGACTTCACGACAGACCTCATGACGCGCGAGGACTCTTTCAAGCACCAGAACAAGGCAGTGGAGTCGGAGAGGCATCGTCTGCAGATGCTGATCACAAGCGAGATCCCTCAAGCGCTGCTGCGTCATCAGAAGCTTCAGACCGCGGTGCGGGACTGCGTGCGCCAACTGCAAGTCAAGAAAAGGCTCTACCTATGTGTGCAAGCTTTGTGGTGCCGCACTGCTTCGCGACGTTGCTGTCGACAAAGAGGAGCGCGATCACTCAGGAGGGAGAGAATGCGGCGTGCCGTGCCCGGTTGTTGGCACACCTGAAACGAGACGTCACTGGCCGCTTCCTCGACGCCGCGATCGACGACGTGGCGGCGCTCGTGCGTCTTCTGCGCACGACGAATGAGCGCGTGGTGGTGGCCACCGCACTGCGAGGCACCCAGCTGGACCTCCCGTGGTGCGCGCCGAGAGTGTACGAGCTCTTCGCCGGATGCCGCAACGGTGTTTGCCCGTACTCGGTTCCAGAGCTCATCCACGCACTGGAGGCCGCCTCGCGCGGCAACATCGACGACGTCCGAGCGCACGTGCTGGCCTTCAACGATGGCCTTAGCCGGTGGATTGCTGCACAGGAGCAGCTTGCGGACGACTTGAACACCATGCGCCGCGAGGCGACAGCGACTGTGGCGATGCGGACCCTGGCGGCGATCTGTCAAGCGTGCACGCCACTACGATCTCCCTCAAAGCACTGCAGGATCACTATCGACGGCTTGTTAGCTCGAACGGTGTCTTGCTTCCCTTTGTTTTTAGGGACAACGGGCTCAGCTTTGCAGACGCCATGGCGATGCTGGAGGCACTCGTGCGGCACGGCTTTGTGAAGGATCCGCCGTGCACGGTGGAGAAGAACTCGCAGTGGGCGGCGAAGTGCGAGGCGGTTCGGCAGGTGGTGCCTGAGCTGAAGGGGCAGGCCGTGCGTTTTACTACCGAGAAGCTCGCTCAACTTCCTGCAAATGTGTGTCTGAGGAACGGAGTTGCCGTAGAGGGTTTGGACGCTGTGTTTGTTGGCGCCGCTACTCTGTGCTGCTGCCTTTGAGGGTAGCCGACGCGCTTATCCACGAGCACCTGCAGACGTCCGTGGAGAAGTTGGAGAAAAAAAAAAAGACTCTCCCTAAAGGAAAAGGGGGGGTTTTTTTTTTTGTTTGTAATAAGGGGTGTTGTTTTGGGTTTTTTTTTTTTTGGGTTTTATTTAAAAAAAAAAAAAAAATAAAAAAAAAAAAAAAAAAAAAGAGGTAAAAAGGTAAAAAGTAAAAAGGGTTAGGGTTGGAAATATAGGTTAGATTTTTAAAAATGGGGAAAAAAAAAAAAAAAAAAAAAAAAAAAAAAAAATTTTTAGAATTTGGGGAATTGGGGTAGAAAAAGGAAAAGAAAGGGGGGGGGGGGAAGCCGCGGTGACAACGATAGGTGAGCCAAGGCCAATTGCCGGGCGTACATGGTCATCTAACTGCGCTGGTGCGCGGGTCCGTGTTTGTTGCTAAGATGTGTTTTTCCTCTTTTTTTTTTTTTTTTTTTCCCTCCCTCTCCTTTTTTTTTACTTTCGGTCTCCGCGTGTCCTCTTGCCTGCGTAACGCAATCAGCGAGGCACAAAAGCGACACGTAGAATTTGAGATCTGCAGCTAGCTGGTTTTTTGGTCAGCAGTTGAGCTCATTTTGTGTTTTTTGTTTTCCTCACGGAGCATCTGCAATGTCAGGGTTTGCCAAGATCGGTCCTTTCTCTGCGGGGTCAAAAAAAGTGGCAACCGCTCCTGCGGCGCCGGTGGGCCCCGAGGTCGTGTGCTACCACTGCGTGAAGTCGGTGCTTGAGAAGCACCACGCTGATGGCGTCATCAGCACGGAGAAGCTGAACGAGCTTCTCGAAAAAGCCCTGGAGAAGATGGTGGAGGGCGTGTCTTCCGAGCCCGTCGCGCCGGCGAAGGACAAGGAGGACGTCGAGGTTGCGCAGTTCTTCTGCCAGCAACGGGAGAAAGAAATGGAGCCCTGAAGGAGGCGGCGCTGCTGGGCCCAGAGGCACATCACCAGCATCCTTCCCGGTGGCGACGATGCCGCGAAGACGCTGCAGACGAGGCGCCGGCAGTTTTTTCTCGGAGGAAGAGGCCGGCCTCCTTTCACCCACGGAAGTGTTCCTCGCGAGATACATTTTGTTCACGGAGGATGTGGCGCGCGAACACGCCATCATGCTGGGCGTCCTCAAGAATATGAACGAGGTCGACCGGCTGTCGCTCCACAACTGGCTCATCTTCGAAGACATGGAGCCGATAAGGCTGGAGCGGTACGGCCCCGTCATTGATGAGCTGATGGTACCGTTGTTCTCGGTATGAAGGCACCCGAGCGGGGAGCGCCTCCAGGCGCTCAACAAGAAAATCCTCAGCGAAGCGATGAAGAAGCGCATGGCTGCAGGACGCGTGAGCGACGGCCGTCCCCCAGCTTGTGGTGTTGGCAAGTCCCTCTTCCGGAAGGACCGGACGCTCTTTGGAGGAGGCTACCAGGCCGCGGTGTACGACAGCGAAGGCAAGCAGGTCGCAGCGGTTGATCTGAGCGACCTGGAGGCATTCCTGGGTGACCTGTCGCGGCGGGTCGACGAGCTGCGGTGGGAGGGGCATGCGGTGGGCTCTGCTGTCCTTGGTGAGCTGTGCACGGGCCTCAAACAGGCACGCGGCAACCATGGCGGCCTGCGCAACCAGAAGGCCGACCTGCAGCAGTTTCGCCAGAGCATCAACCGCCACATGCCGAGGAGCGGCAGCTGGCAGCCGCGTGGCAACTACTGTGGTGGCAGTGAAGGCGGTAGTGACGGCGGTCAGGTGTGTTTGGCGGCGGTGAGGCTGCGCCAAAAAACTGATGCTCGGCGGAGCCGGAGCCGTCGCGGTGAAGGCGGGTTCCGTTGGTGTGGCAGCACGTGCCGCTGGGAGCGACGTTCCGAGCGCCTTCCGCAAGGAGGTGTGTGGGGCGGCGATTTCCGCGAGGGCAAGACGTCCAACGTCGAGCTCGGCGCCGTGTGCCAGCGGTACCTGCCGGAGTCCGCGATTGCACCGTCGGACACGATGGTGTGCCTGAACGGCCAGCGCGTCAAGACGCTGGTTGGGATGGTGCGCCGTCAAGGCACGGTGTTTTTTCCGATCTTCGTGATGAAGCATTGGATCGCCGGCGTGCTGACGCAGCAGGCGGGAGGTCACGTCGTGCTGACGACGTACGACTCCGCACCGTCCCCCTCCGTGGTGAAGGAGCAGCTGTGCTCCGTGTTTCGTTCTGCGTGGCCGGGGCTTTGCCTTGCAAAGGGCGTGTGCCCGCGCCAGGAGCGAAACAGCAACGACTGCGGCATCTTCGTGACCGCCGTGCTCTTTGAACACCACCTCAAGCTGCGAGCGGTGATGCGCCGCGACCTCCCGGCACGCCTGCGCCGCCTCCTTGCAGCGACGCGCCAGTGCCCACCACCGAAGGAGTACTTCCTGGAGAAGATCCGCAAGGTGCTGGCGAATCACCCTGTATCGCGCAAGGACTTCTTCTATGAGGAGATCCTAAGGCAGTCGTGGCGGAAAGACGGCGCGGTGGTGCGCAGCGGAGCCGGCCAGAAGAGGAAGGACGCGGGTAAGGACGGCCGTGGTGCCGGAAAGCGCGACGACGCCGCCAAGCGCGAGCGCGAGGCTGCCGCAGCCAAGCGAAGGAGGCGGAAAGAGGCTGCGGCAGCGAAGCACAAGGCTGCAAAGGTGACGGCGGCTGCGGCCAAGAAGAACGCCTCGAAGCCGCCGACGCCGCGGCGCAGGCCAATGACCCCACCAACCCACCGCTCCAGCAGCGGAGCCGCGGCCGCAAGGCGGCACTGAAAAACGACGACGACGATGCGGCGGAAGTGACCCTGGCCGAGCAGTGGGCGGCGTCGCGTGCGACTGAAAATAGCGCGACCGCAGCACCAGCCTCTGCGCAGGCAACCGCTCCCACAACGACGACGGCTCCACAGTCGAGCGCGACAGTGGCCACCCGCACGCGCACATCACGGCGTGGAAATGCGGAGGCGCTCGGGCGACCGGTTGCGGGGTGGGCGGAGCAGACACTCGCAGAGGCACGGCGGCACATGCGCGCCGCGTGTACGTTTCTGTGGTGGGCCACCTGTGGGCGGCGACGGCGCTGGCTATGTGCGGCGACGGCGTGTCGCGGGGCCTGAGCGAGGTGGCGGTTGGCATGTAGCGTGTGCGCCACAAGCTGCCGGAGCTGCAGCCGTACAGCGTGCAGGAGGGATGCTTCGTCTGCTGGAGAAGCGCGTGCACGTGGTGGACGACGTCCCTCCCGCTGGCGAGGAGACGCTGGCGGACGTAGAGGGTGTGCGGCGACCTGTGTTCCGCGCCGAGGACGGCACGGAGACGGCTACGCTCGACCCGTTTATAGACAGTGCTACCTTGTTCGCGGCCCGCTGCTGGAGCGGCTGCCGGAAAGCGTGGGTGGGTATGTGTTTGTGCTCGGTGCCTGCCAGCGGGGAAGGCCCCAGAGGACATGGACGGCGTGCGCTTACCCAGCTACTACGCGCGCTGACGCATGTGTGGCTGCGGAGGCCGCTGTTGGCGTCTACGTGCCGGCTGCGATGAAGCACTACTCCGCGTCCAAGCCGCAACGCGTGTCGCGCAACGTGACCCGGTACGTGCCGCTGCCGCGCAGTCAGCAGCAGCCTGCACCCGGGCACGACGTCAACGAGGAACCGGCCAGTGCGCCGCTGCGGCGGCGAGGCCGTCTCCCCGATGACGACGCCGACTTCGCTGTGGGCGACGGCGACACCACCGCCGCTTCCGTGGACGCGGAGAACGCTGTCGGTGACGTGCCGGGGAACCGGCGTGGCGACGGCTACGCAGACATGGACGCGCACGTCTCCGAGGAGACAACGCGCGCGCTGGCGAACATCCGCGAGCTATCTTTAAACGTCCAGGGCAGGCCTCTGACGGGCCCCGAAGAGGAGGCCGAGGTCTGCCCGCGAAACTGGTTCCTCTTCGCCAGCAAGCCGCCATACATCTTGCAGCTTGCGTGGAACTGCGTGCGGCCGGACACACCCGCTCGCACCACCTGCGCTGGCTGACGCGCATCAAGTGCATGCCGATGGCGAGCCTGCGGATGAGCCTGCCAGTGGCGTGCATCGACCTGATCCTGTCGACGGCACGCGCGCAGCGGTGGAAGTGGGCGACGACGGCCAAGGCGTTTGCTGGGGTGGCGGGGGCTCTGCGCGACCTGCCGCTGTACTCGACGCAGCGGCGCGGCATCCGACTGCAGGACGACCCGGAGTGGCGCAGCGCGCTTGCGACGGTGCAGCGCTACATGGAGGAGTCGGTGCCGGACGCGCCACCTTTTTTGACACTGGCGCAGGTGCGGGCGGTGCTGGCTACCCTGCGGTGTGCGCACCCGCGCGTGGCGCTTTTCCTGGCGATGATGTGGGGCTTCGCGGCGCGCGCGGGCGACATTGCGATACTGCGGTGCAAGGACATGAAAGTCTTCCAAGATATGGGGCCGCCGCTGTCCGAGCAGCGCAACGTGGGCACGGCGTCGGTGCTGCTGGTGGCGGATGGAACGGCAGACACGGTGCGTGTGTGTCGCTGACGGTGCGTATGAGCAAGGGTGCGAAGAAGCGTGGCCTGTACCCCATTCCGTCGGTGCTCACGCAGAAGCTTGCGGGCACGCTGCAGCAGATGCTTGTGTGCAGCGCCTGCCGGGCGAGTGTCTTTTCGCGCCGTACACGGAAGAGCTGCGCACGGTGGTGGTGGCGTCGGCGCTGGCCAAGCAGAGGGCTGGCGCGCAGCCGCCGTCGGTGCACAAGGGTGCGCTGCGGTGCATGGCGGATGCAGGGGTGCCGATCAAGGACCTCATGACGCTTTCGGGCCACGCCAAGCACGCCACGCTGCTGCGATACCTTGGGTATGGTCAGCGGCCTACGGTGGATATGCCGAGGCCGCGCGGGCGAACGCCAGCCGTGCGCTGTTCCCAACCCCCTCTAGAGGCGGCGACGTCGCTGTTCTGCTACCGCTCACAGGAGTCTTTGTGTCATCAACTGGGCATCAACGTGCGCGAGGTGGCGGAGATGGTGGAGCGTATGGCCGGCTACGTGCGCGTGATGGCCGAGACGCCGGCTGCCGTGCGAGACTGGCCGCTTCACCTAAAGCGCAGCACACCACTGGACATGGCGGCGGTGCTCGGGATGCCGACACACACCGGGTCCGCACGAAGCGCTTCCTGCTACGCGTGCAGTGCTTCCTGGATGCGCGCTTCTTCGACGGGCTGCGCACGTTGCGCACGGTGAAGCGCTGCGCGCTGACGGCGGACGAGGTGGTCAGGGCTGTGGAGATGGGCAAGTTCGAGCCCTGCCCGGCCAAGGAGGTCGGCGGTGCGGCGCTACCGGACGGTGTACACGGGGTAAATGTGTGTTCACGGTGCCGGAGCTGAAGGGCAGGCGCCGGCTTATCACGGAGCCGCTGCTGAACCGCGTCATTCCGAAGCATCACGTGCCGCGCGTGCACTACGACACGCGGCTGAGGCAGCGCCAGCGCTTGCGGCACGCCCGCTACATACTGTAGATCGACTGTGAAGCTTACTGTACGACGCTATCCAGATTGCGGAGACGCTGCGTAACAAGTTTGTCTTTCGTGCGAGGCATGACGGGCGTTACTACCGGCTGCGGACGCTGCCGACGGGTGCGCGCTGGAGCGTGTGGCGGTAGGCCAAGCTGTGGCGTGGACGATTGTCGACATCGACACCGCGGTGACCGTGTCGACGCTGATCGAGAACATCCTCGTCGCCGCGCACGTGGGTGAAGAGGCGGAGTTTGTGCGCGCCGTGCGTGCGATCGTGTCGCGCATCAAGGCGGCCAACCTCATGACGTCCCCGGCACGCGATGAGCTGGAGGCGATGTCGGACACTGACCTGCTGCATCTGGCGGGCGTGTCGACTGTTTTCCTTGGGGAGGAGTGCCTGTGGAACGGCCAGGAGCACGTGGTGCGCAACTCGGTGAAGGCGGTGGCGAAGCTGAAGCTGGCGCTGTGCAAGACTACGCACACACGATCCGGAGCCTCGCATCGCTGATCTCACTGGTGTTCTTTGCGTTTTGCACACGACACAGATGAACCCTGCGCGTGCCTTCAAGCTGCTGCGCGCGTACCACGGCATCTCCCGGCTGACGTTCCGCGGCCACGGCTGGGAAGACGCCGTGCCGTACATCGACGCTTCCGTGACGCGGCCGCTGCAGGAGATTGGTGGCGTGCTGGTGCGCAACCCATGGTGCGTCATCTCGGACGAGCGGCATCCCACTTCCGATGAGGCGGACTACGATGTGGTGTGTGCTTCACGGACGCGTCGCTGGAGAGCTGGGGTGCCGTGGTGAACGTGCGCGGCGGTGCGCCGCAGACGTGGACGTGTACCGGCAGCGCTGGACCGAGGACCTTGAGCAGCAGGTATGGACGGCGAGGAGGATATCGCGGAGCAGGTGCTGGAGCAGCTTCGTCAATATCAGCGGCACTAGCGGCACCAGCGGTCCGGCCACATACCCAACCCCGACGCGGAGGCGGACCGTTTCATGGCGCGCTACTCGGCGCACGCGGGGCCTCGCGCGGCGCAGCTGATGCCGCAGCACCTTGTGCACCACCACGACCTGCGCGACGGTGCGCGTGTGGCGCTGGTGACGGACCACCGCGCCATCGTGATTGCGCAGAAGCACCTCAACGGCTTTGGTGGCATTGGTCGCGGGCACTCCCTGAACAAGCTGTTTCGGTACGCGTATGGACTGTGGTACGGCCGCAAAATCGACGTGGTGTTCTTCTACGTCGAGGGTGCGCGGAACCCGGCGGACGCCTACTCGCGCCACTTTGGTGGGGAGGACGCGACAGAGTCGCTTGAGGTGCGTCGCGTAGACACGATGGGCGTGCCTTTCCTGCGGGACACGTGGTCTCCGCTGCTGGAGAAGCGGCCCGTTAAGGAGGGCGGCGATGCGTGATGCGAAGGCTGCACTCTCTCTCTGTTTTCGTGTGTGGGCAAGGAGTGTGTGAAGGTGGTGACGCCGAGTGGCTGGTGTGCGGAAGTTGGCTATGCGCGTGCTGCGCGGGTGCGTGTGCGTGTGCGTGTGAGTACCCGCCCTTCCCAGTGCCGAGCCACAAGAAACCACCACAAAGCAAGGCACACATTACTGGTCGCAACGTGGGGCACGCGACTGGCCGCCGTGGCGGTGGGTGTGTGCTGCCGGAACCTCGCTGTTACGCAGCTGGCGGCTGTAGTCGCGTGAATGCCTGCCGCTTGATGCACCCGAGTGTTGCTGCCGCATGCTTTCTGTCTGTGCGTGTGCGTGCCGCCTGGCCCCGTTTCATCTTGTCCCTGCCTTTCCCCACTCGGCAGCAACACCCTCCTACACAGGTTGGTGGCATTTCATTTCCGAGGCCGGCGGCCGAGGACATCGAATGGCAATTTGCTGTTTTACGTTTGTGGGGTCTGTCGGCTTGCTGCGGTGCAAGGGCGTGACGTGGCGGAAGCCGCGGTGACAACGATAGGTGAATTAAGGCCAGTGTGTGCACTGGGTGTACCCATCTGCAACATCCGCTGTGCTGCGTGCGCGTGCCGTGTGTGCTGACATGGCTGTCTGTGCCTCGTGCTGTCATCACTCTCTCTCTCTCTCTTGCTTGTGTTTCTCCACTCTTTCTTTCTTTCTTCCTGGCAATGAAATGCACATATCCTGTGTAGTGGCTACTTTCGGTCTCCGCGTGTCCTCTTGCCTGCGTAACGCCAGCAGCGAGGCACAAAAGCGCCTATCCGCCCACCCTGATATTCGGAGCAGACGCGTCTGTCCGTAGCTTGTTGTTGTGTCTTCCTTCTTTTGATTTCTTTCATTTTGGTTTTCGTTTGGCACCTAAGCTGCGCGCATCACTCTTCTTTTGCTCTCTCTTCCTGATTCTTGATTTTTTCTTTTGGACTCTGTTTTCTGTTTTCGCTCTCACGCGTGTGCGTTCGCCTGTGACGGCTGCTGTGTGTGAGTGTGTGGGTGTGTCGTCATCTTGACCGGGTGTCGCCGCGCACTCTAAATGTCATTTCTTTCCGGTTTGGCAGTTTTCCCTCTCTTCTGTTTCGTTCCCCGATTTCTTTTTGTAACTTTCTCTCTTCTTTAACCTCTTTCTGTTCCTGTTTTTCCCACCTGTACCGGCGTTTGTGTATTCATTTCCGCGTTTTTTGTTTCTATTGTTCCTCTCGCTATCTTGATCTCTTTGTTCTTGTTTTTCCTCTGTTCTCCTGTTCCGCTCCTGGCGCGGCTTTGCGGCTTGGCGTGCGACCAATGCCTTTCCCGCGTGTCCAGTGTAGTGTGGTTCTGTGTTTCTCCCCTGCTCTCCTGATAATGCTGTGCCTCGCGCCTGCGGTGGGCACGATCCGTCGCTGGGCTGTTGGTTGGCCACCTGTGTTTCTCTTCTGCTTTGCTTTCCATCTGCGCGACGTGTGTCTCGTTTGTTCTCCCGTTGCACCCGTCCTCTGCTGCCTGTCGACCGCGGAGCACGCACTCCACCCAGCACCCGTGTCTTTGTTTACCTTTCTAGTTTCGTCTAGGTGTTTTGTTTTGCGTGCCACAGCTGTACCTACTTGTTTTTCTCTCTTTTCTTTTTCTGTGGTCGCTGTGCTTCCTCCGCGTGTCCTGTTTGGCGCGCGTGC